>JANTPZ010001034.1:0-21186 GCA_025593235.1 Vachellia pachyceras | reverse complement strand
CGATCTCTGATTTCTTCGGCAGCGGCGGCACAAACTCACGGTAAATGTGAATCTGATTAGGTTAGGGATATTTGTAGGCTGTGTTTCCCTCTGATCAGGAGTGAAAATCGCACGTTGAATCGCAAGAATCGCGGTCTAACACGTCGCACGTTGAATCGCAAGAATCGCGGGAGTCGCGCGATTCCTGCGATTCCAGCCTGCATCGCACGATTCGCCAGCGATTCTTGTGGATAAAAGATTCAACATGCGATTCGTATCGTTTCTCTTCATATTTGCATCGAATCGTCCGATGCGAATCGCGTATCGTGCGATTCCGACTACCATGGTAACCACAAATACGACAAAATTATATACGAGCAAAGAAAGATAGAGGCTGAATCAGTCAAAGCAATGTACAAATACAATTGAATAATCCACATGAGGGGCGTGAGTTGATGGTCAATACGTACATTACAGATTCCACAAAGAGCCAAGGAAGCCTCCAAACATTTCAGAAGTGATGTTCGTTTTTCCAGAGGAAGCTTCTTTGCCATCTCAACTGCAGATCTCCATAAAGAGTTCGAATTGTAGCGCTTAACAAGCAGAGGATGATCGCAAGCTTGTCGAAGGCGTAAAAGCATCAACAGAATGTTGACATAATTTTCCTTGACAGTTCCAGCTTTAGCATATTCCTGACATGACAAGCCAAAAATGCAATTTAAGTAGTTTACAACCAAATTATGCAGCCATTGTTAGGTATTAAAAGCTTTCTTTTAGAATGGGAGAGAATAAAAAGAAAAATCACCAAAAAAAAAGGCGAAAAACATGCACATGTGCACACATACACACAAATAAAAGGATTTTCCATGTCAATCAAAATCTGTCTCAAAATTGATCAAACCTGAAATTGTTTACGAGAATCGGTTTCCAGTCTGTAATAGAAATCACGCTCCTCTCTTGAAAAAATCACTTTTTTCAGCTTCACATATTTAGGTGGCAGCTTAATAATAGGTTCCCCATCAAGAAGTGTGCCTAGCAAATGATAACCACGATAGGTTAGAAGCATATTTCAAACAAAGCCAGCAATGATCATAAAATTAAATAAGTTCATGTAATATGTGGTAGCTTATACAGAGGGTGGTGGACTCTTATCACTTGAAATTAAAGAAAAATATTTAAAATATTCATGTATACTACAGAATCATCTATCCCAGCTCCAGAATCAACAGTCTAAGCTTCTCTTATTAGGCACATCACCCAACCATTAAAAGAATTAAAATAAACCTTCCCAAGCCTATGCCTCATATACTTCCAAACAGATTAGAAGCATAAAATATAAATTAAATAAGTAGATAACATATTAAATAGAAAAGTAGATTTTACAATAGGACTAAGAACAGGGCAAGGGAATTAGTGAAAACAGTGCACTAAGGCCATGTAGCAGTGAAGTTCTTGTTCTAACCTTTCGTCCTGCGTAACATTATTGTCTTCAAGACAGCTTGTAGCTTTCTATACCCTTTGTTTGGATTTCTGTTTATCGGAATCTTAATAGTAGAACAGAATGTATTATATACAGCATATGGGTCATATCTGAGAAATCTGAAATAACTATAAAGATCGTCAATAGCATTCTGGATAGGAGTGCCAGACAAGCACCATCTTCGCTTTGCACGAAGACCCCAGCAGGCCCTTGCAACTTGAGTTCTGTGATTCTTAATACTCTGGGCCTCATCCAAGACAACTCTAAACCATGCCACCTTGGCCAAGGGGCGGGCAGAAACCTCCAGCAAAGCAAAGTCTAATCCCTTCTTGCCACTTCTACTAGAAGGAGGGCATTTCCTTTTCTTACTAGGCGGTAGACCAGCATGAACTTCAGAATTTCTCTTCTCTTCACTATCTTTGTCAACCAGAGGCTGCTTAGGTACCTCCATGCTGACAATTGAATATGTTGTCAGAACAACATCATACTTGGCCAGCATATACGGATCTTTAGTTCGATTGCTTCCATGGTATACTAGGACAGAGAGATTTGCTTTGCTGGTTACCTTATTTTGCAACTCTTCAGCCCATTGCCGTAGGACACTAGTGGGACAAACAATAAGTGTTCCTGCAGCTGGCCTTCCCCTTTTTTGCACCAACAATCTCTTGTTTTCAATTTGACCTACACTGGGCTTGTCTTCCTCCACTCCACCACCCTCAGCAAGAACATCATCATCAACATCCACATTCAATGTTTCTAATTCACCATGTTGTGCATTGTGGCCAGCTGTTAGCGTTGGAGGTCTTTCCTTGAGTATCAAAGCAATAGTTGACACCGTTTTTCCAAGTCCCTGAAAGAAAAAGAATTTTTAGGCTAACAACAAAGATGAGGAAATTACATACAGAGCTCTTACCTGATCATCTGCAAGGATTCCCCCTGAGCAGTATAAACTTGATGTTTCCTTCTGAACCATCCATGACAAAGCAATTCTCTAGATAGAATAAGTGAACAACAGCTACAATTAGTCATCCACCGCACGGATATACAAATTAAACAAGTCACTTAAACATCAAGGGATAAAAGACCAGGTCAGGAATTTGAATTAGGCAAATCATACAAATAAACTGAAGCTCTGTAGCCACACAGCTAAAAAAATATTACTCTAAAAGACACATCTGAGATTTTTCATTTGTTTACGACAATAGATATATACATATGAATATATAAATATGAATTATCAATAAAAATAGGAAATATTAGAAATTGAAATCACAATCCATGGCAGTGATAGATAAAAAATTTGATACTTCACATCTTTACAACAAGGGAGTGATTAAGCTCATATTGGCTGAGCCAAAAAATGCTATGACAGTAGTACAGACACGATTCAACCATTTAGTTGATATTAGATAATATTATTGATTAGATCAGATCCAGACGCCAAAACCCTGGTCCAACTTCATTTCAGGATTGAAGTTGCTGCAGAAAAAGCGTCAAAAAAACATTCATAAAGGAAGGACCACATCAAAAGAAAAGAATTTTCAAAAGCAACCTGATGTCTTAACAGAGGAACAGCCATCAATCCATCTGGAGGTATAACTTCTGACTTCGGCTGAGATAAATCCTGCAATGAACATTAAAATTTATTCACAGATTTTCAATAGCAGGCAACAGTGTACTTATTCTTTTTTTTTTTCTTGCTGAGGTAAGACATTAGAGGAAGCATGGAAGTCTTAACACAAGGCAACATGAACAAACAAGCATAAAGCTTTGGACAAGACATGTCAATTGTCAACTGCTTATGAGTTCATAATGCTATATCCACAATGCATAAAGGACTAAAAAGCATACAGAATCATATATAGAAGATAGCAAGTGGTCAAGTATAAATAGAGAAAATAAGCTATTTAACTCAGTCAGGAGATCATATAATGTGCATGTTTGGGAAAACTTTTTCCGAACGGTGCACGCAAATCAAGACAAAAAGCATTTTAGAATCCATAAAAAATTTCAATATCAGTAAATCATCTCAAAATCCGTAAACTCCTTTCTCCCAACGGATTCCCAAACACACGCATTGTTAACCAAATTAAGCTTATGATATATGTGATCAAGGTCACCTTGGTTCAAACTCATAAACTTGAGATTCCCACCAAGTTCAAAAGTTGTGTTTCCACTGAAATTGAGACAGCTTTTAAATTCACCCGTCACGACACATTCAAAAAATAATAATAATGATTACAAGCACAGATGCAATATTGAATTTTTACAATATAATACAACGTTAGCATGATCAAGAAGACCCAACAAAATTGTGAACATAAGCATTTTGAAAACTACTTGCAACAGTTTTACACAGAAATAATCAAAGTAGCAAGATTTTTATATTTTGACAAAAAAAACCAGGCATAAATCATTATCTTATCAGGTGAACATAATATTGATGTGTCAATGACATAAAGCATGGTATAAATTGCAAACTATATCCATTATTCCATCTCTTTAATAAAAATTAAAAACATTAATGCCATAGAGAGAATAATTTGAAGTCATGAATAATGCATATTATTTTTAATACTAACAAGTTATGTGCACTGCACAAAGAGTTATGATAATCCCAAAGGTAAAAATGATTACCTGCAGTGCAACTCGTAATATATTTTGCTCATCACAGGCCTTCAGCCTTGTGCTTCGTGACATGTAAGGTTGTGAATCACCACATGCAGAGTACTGTGATATCTTATGAGAGCTCCAACGGTCTGTTGATTGATTTGTCGGTGCATGATGACTAATGCTTTCAATCACACAGACATCAGAGTCATCATCCTCAACATAGGATTTCTCTGAAAAACTTCTGTGAGCCAATTCAGGGCCAGCTTTTGAAATGTAGTAGTCAAAATTCCCACATCCAATCATTTCCCCCTCCCCTTCATTTCTAACATAACCAAACTGCTTCTCAGTGCCAATTGACGCCTGGTCATAAGGCAAAGAATTTTCTAATGCTTGTCTATTCAGATTACCTGTGTCTATCGGAAATGTACATCCTGTACCATCAATCATCTCCTGATAATGATGTATGTTGGATAATACATCAGCATCTTTACCCTCACACCCTAACAAATTAAAAATATGATTTCCCATGGAAGAAAAGGCATTATTTAACTGATTCATCTCTAGGCTTCCATTTGATTGATTAATCCCTTGGCATCCATTAAAATAAGAGTAATCTTCATAGAAAGAGTTACGGTAACATGCAATTGGTTCATCTCTTTCACCTTTGACACAAACTACTTGGTCTTCACATGGAAAGTATGAAGCATTACCATGAAAAGAAGAAGAAAATTCACTATCTGCTGATATAAATTGGTGTTGAAAAGGAATCCCACCAGTAGAACTGGAATGCATGTTACTACTCACATGTGAGGCATCAGCCACATATTCCAGGTTTTCACCCCTCAAATTATCAGGTACTTCTTGATTTGGCAAAACTTGAGAGCCAAAAACAGGCAAATAAGAAGCAAGAGACAAGTCAGAAGCTAGAAGTCTATCATCTGTACCCTTGTAACCATGCAAGGATGAAAAGTAGTCACGAGAATCACTAAGAGAATTGGAGCCTTGGCAAATAGTAGAATTGGTTGATGTTGCAACATGCGAACCTCCATTAGCATCCATTAATGACATTTCAAAAGATGTACACGAGTCAGTTTCAAGTTGCCCAGAAGCTCCTTCACACATATCCCCATCAAAAGATCCATATTGTGCAAAACTTACATTACCATTCTCAATCATAGGGCTGTGTGAAGCATCTGCGAGTAGAAAACAATATCAGACTAGACCCAACATTAAATCAAACGATGGTCAAAATTCATAACCCAAAACCACATTGAAAACTACACATACATTCAGATTTAACATCCTCTCCCACATGCTTGAGTTGGCTCTCATTTTTTTCCTTCCAGAGAGGATTCAAATTATCACCACAAACCGATATATTGTTGAAATGAGGAGGGACACTAGGTTCCAAAGATTGGACAGGCATCTCACATGTCAAAGTTCCTTCCCTTTCTGAGTAGAAAATTCCATTACTTACATCCAGAGGATCCAACCGCTGAGAACTGTCAGGGACAGCATGAGAAGAAGAGCAAGTCTGCGAAGGAGGTCCTTGATTTTCATGCTCACAGCAAAGCAAAGAATTTCCTGCAAAGTAGAATAAACTAATTGAGGTCTGCACCATAGATTATGCATAAGCTAAGTGGAGAGGAGCATAACTCAGCTAGGACTGAACCCACAAAGTAAAATTAAGAATGCAGAACAGAAAAAAGATAATTTCTTCCAAGTTCTGACAACAGGGACCCTATTGTAAAGACCTCATAAATAAGAAGAAGCAATCTAATGTCAATGCAAAGAATCATATATTAGATTCAAGATACAGCACTAACAAAAGATATTGACTGACCAAATACATTTGATGAGCAATACAAAAGCAGAAGGGGCCCAAAAAGACATTTAAATTCACATACCACTTTGAGGCTGAATATTATCATGGTTACTGGATTCACCAGGTGAGACATTTTTTAACGAAAAACCCTCCGGACTACTCTGCAATGTGATAGGCATAAATTATCACAGAAATTATTAGAACTCAGAAATCTTATTTCGTATCCAAAGCAACTTGACCACAAGAAATCAAAGAATGAATAATTGCAATAAATGATAGGCAGGGATAGAGCAATTGAACTCAGGATTTTTTATTTTAGTGCATGGGAGTACAACAAAATCATCATGCTTTTACCAGAGTTCAACTTGCAGCATAGAAACAGGCCAGTGGTTATTTTGGATTAATAGAAACTTATCTCATCAAAATAAGGTAAACAAACAGCTACCAAAATTTTGTGTGATTCCAACACGTCAAAGGCCTGTGAGAGCTAGACACATTATTCCCTATAACCCAAAAAAATAAAAAACTATTCCATCCCTACTAGACAGGAAATAATATCATAGTTAATTAGGAAGCATTCATAGTCAACCACCATATTTTTTCTAATTTTAGTTCAAGTTGTTGTATGACTGAAGTTTAACACTATAGAAACATTACTCTTTTCTTTCTTATTAGTTTCGCATTTATCAATTAAAACCTTCGGCTTTTTACTGGATTTGCGTTAGTGAAGTTGCTTTACTTTAAAAAGGGAAGATTCCGACGATAAACAAGTTCTACCCAGTGCGAAAAATTACAAAAGAATCGTGCATAATAATCATACGATTCAATGTAAATATCAGCAAGAATAATCAAACGTTAAATTCCCAGGCAGCTGCGACTGCGATCTGAAATAAAAAATTATAGGAAAATTGATTATGCTCAGAAGAAAACGCTATAAACGAGGCACCATGAAACCAATGGGTATATGTACGGGCTGGTATGCAGCATAGATACTGAAGATTAGTTTTGACTGTTCTATGGGAAGCAATCCAAATTCCTACATATCTACAGGACACTTGTACGGTTGAATACCACCACCAGGCTGCATCCAAATCCTAATCCTCAATAATCTCATCTCAAAGCAATAGAATTTTGAATTCTTCGGATTTAATTACAAAGAATGAACACCCAATCAAAGCTCCGATAACCAATCACACAACCCAGTCTGTTCCAATGAAAGTGATAAACCAATTCGAAGCCCTACCTCCGAAGGATCAAAGTCTTCATCAAGGACATTCATTACGGTGTCAAGATCTATAAAAAGCTTATCATCAGCATCACCATCCCCGTCCAGTTCCGAGAAACCGAACCCGTCATCCGCCATCAACGACACCAGGAGAGAAAAACTCAAATTCCGCCCGCACAGAAAACCCTAACTCGCTGTTCAAACTTCAAAAAAAGAAGAACACAAAAGGAGCAGACCCTAAAGTAAAGCCTGGCCGTTCCGATTCCGCCGGTCCAATAGCAGCAGCGAGAGTCCCAATCTCATTCGCATAGAGGGAAACTCCACAGGCCGAAAACGACAGAGAAAACGGAAATATCAATGCGAGTTTCTTAGAAGGTTCGTGATATGCGACTTTGGCCTCCCGTATTGAAGAGGTAAACCGTAAAAGCTAGAGAGGACAAAGTCGTTGGATCGTGAGGAATGTTATACGCGTGGGACGGGAGAGAGGGGGAGAGAGAGGCCTGTACGACGTCGTATTGTGGAAGTTCGAGTCCTTTTCAGTCATCACGTTTTTTACTATTATAATTGTTTTTGAAGCTGACCAAATGGAGGCCAGATGGGACAGCGTGACTCTTCACGCCATCCATCGGCGCCTGCTTGTTTATTTAATTTATAAATTTAAATCTAATTCCATCATAATCTTATTCATTTAATTAATTACTAAACATGATTTTATTCTATTCCAGCCTTGACCCTTCGCTAAAGGCTCACATTCCTTCTTGTGAATCGCAAATCTCACTACCATATTGTGATCTATCGTTTGTACTACTTTAAGAAAAATGCATCTAATGATCCCAAAAAAATAGCTTGTATATTTGATTTGTCTGGTTTTCTCCATCAATTAATTCCTATGTTGGATGAAGCACTGATTTGCTAGCTTTTTGGTCGATAAAGACGATATAATTTGGATTTCTAGACTTTTTTGCCCCTTTGGCAGGGAGCTTTAATAATAATCAAGGGGGATTCACAATTATTCTTCCCTAAATCATCCAATTATTTGATGTATATATCTCAATGGTAGTCTCAGGATGTCGGTTAGGCTGTCGGAGAGGCTACCTCCGAGGTTTGGGTTCTAACCAGAAGGATTAGCTAGCAAATAGATCAATTAAAAAGCGTCAAATGAAGTATCATAACCATATATGAGAGCCATCGGAAAAGAATATTTCCTCGAAAGGAATGAATTGTTATATCTCCTACATTGAGATGGTTATACCGCAAAAGAAACTTAGGTTCTTCAACTCCAACAGCTAACCTTCTAGATATGGTTTTTTCGATGATTTATAACTATCCAGAATGTTCTCAAATGGACCATTTTATTCATATTCTATTTGTGATGTTCCATTTGAAAAGGTGCATAAGGAAACTTAAGAATTTTCAATCTTCTCTGTGCTTTGGATTCGGAACCATAAGTTAGTCGCAAATTTGCAAGTGGATATTGTTGTCCCATTGATACCTATTTCCATTTATTACACTGGGATTTTTTTTTTCGCAAAATTTGAATGCCTCATAGCTGTTTAATCAATCTAAATCTCTTAAAAATGCACTTTGTAGGATTAATTTCTTTTATCTCACCTGGACCATGAGGCATGTTGTGCTTTACATGAAATCTAAAATAAGTTGTGCTAATAATAATTTATGAAACCCTCACGATGATACAGAGTAATTTAATTAAATTACAATAATCATTCATTTTATTTGTGGATACCATGTATTAATTGGTTAAAAATTACATGTATTACATTATCATTATAGGCGGTTTATTTATACTTTACTATATTACATTCACAAATTTATTGAATTAGATATAAAAGTAAATAATTTTTTCTACTTATGGTTTTTGTCCACTCATGTTTGGACAAAAAAGGGTAACAGTCTAAGTCTAGGCCTTTGGTTTTATCCAAAGCTTTTAATTTTATGAAGCATTTTTTCATTCCTTTAGCTATAATCTCATTTAAAAATGTTGACATTGAAATTCTAGATATTAACAAAATATTCTCAAATACAAATATACATTTTTAAAGTAATGGTAATTGTTATAAATATTTGCCATATGAGACAAAATATTTAGAATCAGAAGATTGAAAAGATATTTTATAAAACTAAATCACTAAATTAAAATCTTGTACAAAGCTAGAGTACCTTATCCTTATGGGATGAGCTTGTTAGAGTGTGCCTTCAGGCTTATAGAGTATCTGCATAGGTATTTAAGATTGTCCATTAACAAGGTCTTTAAATCGATAACAGGATTTTAATTCATGATTGTGAGTTATGGGTTAATTATTTACCATCTGGATCAACTTGGTTTGATATGCACTTTTTTTTTGAACTTATGTGCACTTTTATTGGTAAAACAAAAATGATTATTTGTTTTTGTTTCTATTATTGGGCTGGGCCTCCATTCAATACAACTAAATGAGGTGTATCCGAAGTTCCGAACCGAATCTCCAAGGCTCCAAATATCGCCCAGGTCCGTCCAAGAACCCACCAAGATTACATTCCGTACGAACCAGAGGAGATTGCCGGAACATTGTGCACCGAGCTGCAGGTGTGCTCAGTTAACTGTCGCTTTCAGCAGTGCAAGTCAAGGCTCCATTCTCTGGTGCCACTTCCCGGGAAAATATTCGCAATAATCTCCCGGAAAATAAATTACGGTAAATTCCACTCCACTTCTTTACTATGTGGATCGCTTGCCGAAAATTTTTCGCCTTTTTAATTAGGGTTTTAGGCTGGATTCGGTAAGTGTAGGTGTTTTGAATAATCTGAAGGATTCTATTTTGGGTAATGTAATAGTTTTTATTTCGAATTATTGATGCTACCTTATTATGGATTGACGAATGCAACCTGTCGTTCCTCATGATTTGCAGGAGATCGGCTTGGGATTCCATGGGTATTAAGCAGGTGATCTGATGTCACTGTTCTGGATTGTGATTCGTCAGCTTGCAGAATCTGAGGCAATGGTATTTCATTTCGCCCCTTAATTTACCTTGTATGAACACTTGCTTAATTTGTTTGTATTTGACCTCGTTGAAGTTACTGGCATGATTTTAAAGAATACCATCATCAGTAGAATAGTTGTACATGATGCTATCTAATAGCTATATTTTATAAATTATTTGAGAAAGGTTGGTTAGACTTTAGACTTAATCTATTTTTTATGAGCGTCAATTTCTCCTACGAGATGAAAGTCAGCTCAAATAAATTGAAGAGGTAAATTAACAGAGTTTCCGATAAGTAGTTGCAGTCAAACCTTAATTTAATGGCTGAACTAGCGGAAGGTGATGAATTTGGGATCTTTGATGTTATGAATCTGTTCTTGTCTGTTACTTTACTACAAAATGATTGAAGGAAGGTTGATGTTCTTTTTGGAGTTGCATTCATTGTTCCTGTTGGAAGTATAATACACTTAATCTAATTGTCAACTGCTGACGAGCATATTGCATGAAACTTCCCTTTAGTCAACAATTTGTTGGCATAATATTAAGTTTTTTTTATAAGAAAAAACTTATTATGCTCAGGCTACATCAAAGAAGGTGATAACAAGAGAAGAGTGGGAGAAGAAACTCAATGACGTGAAAATTAGGAAAGAAGACATGAATAAATTGGTGATGAATTTTCTGGTCACGGAGGGCTATGTTGAAGCTGCTGAAAAATTCCGAATGGAGTCTGGAACTGAACGTATCCTTAAATAACCTTTTTTCCCCTCATGTTCATTCATTTTCTTATTTTGTTCACTAGAAGCCATGTTGTCTCCAATATTCTGTTTTCGTTTTCCTTATAGATATTTAGCAGATATAGATCTTGCAACCATTACTGATCGCATGGCTGTTAAGAAGGCTGTGCAAAGTGGTAATGTGGAAGATGCAATTGAGAAAGTAAATGACTTGAATCCAGAGGTAAGCTTCCATTTTTTTGATGGCCTATGCAGCTGCAAGTGTTCTCTTTTTGGGTTTTGGTTGAGTCCGTGTGTGTGTGAGACAGTGTGTGTGTGTGTGTGTGTGAGAGAGAGAGAGAGAGAGAGAGAGTTTGAAGGAAGAAATTTCTAGCTCTAGCACAACTCGTTTTTGTTGTGCTCACTGTTCCTGCTTGATGTCCTTTAACTTGAATGATTACTGCTTTGAAATATTTACGTTTTGTGGACGAGGAAATTTTTTATTTCCCTGACCATATGATGCAAACAAGTATTCATCTCTCATTTCTGGGCGTATAAGTTTCCTGATTGCCTGAATACGATATGACCTCTTTAAAGATGATAAGCTGATTTTGAAGTAAGAATAATGAATAGGTCCACGACAATTATTAAGTCATTGTGAAAGCCCAAAAGTGAGTTAAATAATCATTGAGGGAATCTATTTTGGATGTTTCAATAAGCTGTATAGCAGCAAAGTTATTAACACGAGGGGTGGGCATGGATTATCTCATAATTCGTAAGTATTTATAGAGTTGTTGCAATCAAACTTTCTCGTAGGAGTTCTTCACCAAAAAAAGAAAAAAGAAAAAGCTTCTAGTAAGAGTTCAACTTGCTGTTTTTCCAGTTTGGATTTTCCTTTTATTATTACATATTTGTTTCTTGCTGATAAACAGTTTTAGGTTTTTCTCGTTTTTATAAAAAAATTGCTTGGAGCATCTTACAAAAGGACATTTTATATTCATGACAACGTCCGTTTGTCAGTATTCTATTCATAATGGTCTTCTGCATCTTTGCATGTTCTTGACAATTCTTTTTTTTTTCCTTAAAAAAACTGATTATGGATCTTGTTATTCTGTGCAGATACTGGATACAAACCCCCAATTGTTTTTCCATCTCCAACAGCAACGACTGATAGAACTAATCAGGAATGGGAAAGTAGAGGAAGCTCTAGAATTTGCCCAGGAGGAACTTGCGCCAAGGGGAGAGGAGAATGTAAATTTCATTCATTGACTTTATGTTTGGTTTCATTCATTTAACACTAATTTTTTTGCACTGACAATTTTCTTTGTTTGCCTATTGAAATTGGAAATAATGCTAAATGTTAAATATTTTTATCAACAACAACAACAACTAAGCCTTGTCCCATTAGGTGGGGAAACATTAAATATTTTTATCATTGTGGAAAATTCTGTTTCATGTTCCAGTTTGGTAGTCTTGATGCTTATACTTGCCCAACGTTTGTATTCTTATCAGCAAAGCTTTTTGGAAGAATTGGAGAGGACTGTTGCACTTCTTGCCTTTGAAGATGTCTCAAACTGTCCTGTTGGAGAGCTTCTTGACATATCTCAACGTCTAAAAACAGCAAGTGAGGTGAATGCCGCCATACTTACTAGCCAGAGTCATGAAAAAGGTTTGTGTTCATTGCACTAATATGTTTTGGGCCATAAGTTTGACTTGATAACGTGACTTTGATCCAATGTTTAGTTTTGCAAATTATGGTTACCTGACAATCGCATTTGTGTGTTTGCCCAGTTTCACAAGCCTAAATTCTAATGACTAAGGTCCACTTGGCTAGGAGATCGATTTAAATGAATGTTGGCAATTAGATAATGACTAAGATCCACTTAGTCATTAGGAGATCCACTTGGCTAAGAGAATCATGGTTTACATCCCTCACGCAAGGTTATTGGAGAAAACATAAGGCCGTGTCTATATATGATGATGATGATGATGGCAAACAAAATGAAAGTGAAATATTGGAGAAAACATAAGGCGGTGTCTATATATGATGATGATAACAAACAAATGTGGAAGTGAAATATTGGACTGAAATGCGTATTTCGGTGATTATGACTCAAATTTGCACTTTTCCAGTTTGGCCCTCTTAACGGAAGTTTGCTGCAGTTTGTATTTTGATTTTGTTTTACTGAAGATGGAGTGTTCATCAACTGCCTGTGCTAATTTTGTAACATGCATTGTTTTGGGGAGCAATTTTTCCTAATATTGTAGTGAAATTTGTTTGATTTGTGACACTAGATCCTAAACTTCCAAGCCTGTTGAAGATGCTGATATGGGCTCAAAACCAGCTGGATGAGAAAGCTGCATACCCTCGCATAAAGGATCTATCCACGGCTACGTTAGAAGACCCTGCAGTTTGAACGCTTGTCTGGAGCATTGAAAAATGATGTATGTACTTCTATTCAAAGACGGTTCTGCTAAAATTTGGTGTCTGGTTTCTTGTAGATGGCTGTTTCAGTGGGTTTATACCCCTTGTACAAAAGATTTCCCATAGACATTGATTAATTCTTTCCTTAAACTTGGCGATCAGTGAGTAATTCTGTCGTGTATTTTACATCCATCCTACTCAAAGTGGCCTGATGAAACTGATGCCTACTTTCTTTCTTTTTTTGGGAACTTCCATTTTCCAACACGATGGACGTTATTGAAAGATTCTTTCTTTAGTCAGCTCAAGAATAGATGTTACATAGCTTTATTTCCGCAAGTGGATACGCTGTTTCCATAAGCTTTTTTTTTTTTTTGCCAACAGTTTCCATGAGCTTATTGAAACAAGTGTATTGAAATAAAAAAGGCAGTATTAGCGAAGGATGTGGATTAAAAGAACTAAATTCAGATTCAAACTTGGCGAAGTGTGTAATTCAGATTCAAACCTCCATGATATTTATTCCCTATGGGATACCATTTGGACACCTGTACCCTTAATTTTTGAGTTTCACAAGGATGAAAATATCATTGCACATTTTTTTTGAAGTGATACGTAAATTTTATTTTATGATTTTTTTATGACCTGCTAAACAAATATTTTGATATCATCACCTCATTCCATTACTTAACATTCCCCGTCATTCTTTAAAGCTAACAAGTAACAAGCATTTCCATTGCCAACGTCCCCAAGCATGAATGAGGATGCTTGGGTTTTGATCTCTACTATCTTAAAAACTCTGCTCCATTGCAGAAATACTAATTGGATTAATTTTTTTGACTGATTTTACATAATATGGGATAAGTACATGAGAATGTTTTTTATCTTTACTTATATGAAAGTATTTTTACAATTGATTTTCCATGTTTTCCAAACACCCCACATCTATGGTTATGTAACATGACTTACATTTGTAGATAAATCAAATTTCAAAACCAGGACCTGTAATTATGAACGCATGGATATGTGGGTGTTCATATAGTAAGGTTTTAAATTAATTAAAAATTATCCATAAATCTAAGAAAAATATAGATACTACTTATCAATAATATAAATCATTTTTAAAAGAATGATTTGATTAACAATATAATTCATTTATAGGATAAATAATGCTCATTTTCAATGTGATTCATTGTATTTATCTCTCTCCTTCAAGCCTTATTTAATATAAATAAAGTTGGAAAAATGTTTCAAGTCAGAAGGATATAATAAGTTAAATATTATTTCTTTTTCTGATAAATTAGTTAAAATGATTTATGTTGTGGATATGAGGGATTAAGTTTATAAGGGGGTGTTTGTTAAATTTCTAGAAGCACTTTCAAGCAAGTCGAGATAAAACTCTTCTCAGAACTTACCTCGAATATTGTAAAATCACTTTCCAAAACCTAATATAAACATCCCCTAAATCTCATTCAAATACTAATATATTGTATTACAGGAAACTTAATATTTACAACTTACAAGTTTGATTTGTAAATATGTATTTTTATATAATAGAAAATATTTATATTTATTGTTATTTAAGAGATCTATTTCGTTTGAATTATCAATGGTAACAACCACTAACCAGCATCCAATCTCGCGTAGTAGCTTGGTCAGTCAAGTGGAGCCGTGAAGAAAGAAGCAGAAGAATCAAAATCAAATTCCCTAATAGTAATAAACTAATAATACGCGTACTCCTAAAATAGAAGTTGAACTAAAAGCTCTTTTGAAAGTCTCTCCTAGGGTTTCTTCTCACTAACGAAGCCCTCTGAGTCAAGATCGTAGTAGATGGGGATGGTGACGGACAAGGAGAAAGTGGGTGATGGCGAAGGGGGTTTAGAGGGTGGAGACAGAAGAGAGCGGAGTGAGAAAAAGGTGTGGCAGACATTGGAAGAAGGGGGAGTGGTATCAGATGACAATCGACAAGGTGAAGGTGAAGCGACATATGGGGACAGGCTTTTGAAATGTGGCCAGTTTTCTTGTTCGAAGGACTCGAGAGGGAGCAGTGTTTTCGAAAAAGCATGGCATGAGCATATTGAAAGCTTGAATTTTTCTTTGGAGATGGAATGGAAGGCGATCAGAAGTCGGGGAAGAATGACGAGAAATGTGAAGATGATGATCCTTACCCTGCGCTTGTAGTGACTCGTGAAGAATATGCAAGATGGTGTCTTCCATGGCGCAAATATTTGATTATTAAGTTATTAGGGAAGACCATTCCAATCTGGGGCATGAAAGTGGCTCTGCACATACTTTGGAAAACAAGGGAAGCTTTTGAAATAACGGATCTGGATGACGGGTACTTTGTGGTGTCTTTCGCTAACGAGGAGGATATGAATTATGTATATTTTAAAGGTCCCTGGATGGTGGCAGATCATTATTTGATCGTTCAACGGTGGCGCCCAAACTTTGATCCTTGGACTATTGATAATCAAAGGAAAATTGCTGCTTGGATTCGGATTCCGGTTCTCCCTTTAGAATTCTTCAACTCTGAAAGCCTATAGAAAATTGGAGGCTTGGTCGGGAAAACTTTGAAGGTGGACTCGACTACTTATCTAAAGGAATGGGGGAGGTTTGCTCACATTTGTGTTGAGCTAGATCTGAAAAAGCGTTTGATTTCAGCAGTCACCTTTTTTGGAAAATGGAGGTTCGTAGAGTATGAGGGCATTCACCTCGTTTGTTTCCATTGTGGACTTTACGGACACCATCGGAATCGCTGCCCAAAGCTTCACTCTAACTCTCGGGAGGAGAACACGTCAGGCCTTAGTGAGGCTGAAGGAAAAGTACACAAGGAGAGTGAGCAGATGGATGCTGGCAAGGCGAAAACATCACAAAAGCGAGATCATTCATAGGAGGGCACACCGGTATCCTCCGTCAGTAGCGATACACAGGTACCAGATAAGTTGGGTGTGTGGAACTTGGTCGTCTGGCCACCACGGCGAAAAATAGCGTCCCTGATTCGTTGGAGACTAGAACGAGTAATCGGCAAAAGATTATGAAGAATAAGCCTGTCACCAAGGCCGTTAACGAGCAAAGGGAATTCAGTTCTCATAGTTTAAGTAACGATGTGCTGTGAGCGAGATTATCGAGTGGGCCAAATTTGGATTCCTGAAATGTTGAAAAAGATGTTACTAATAAGAGCAAGTGGGTCCCTGTTAACCATGTAAGGAGAAGGAAAGAACGTGTGACCATTGGCAGCAAAGAGAATAGGGTCGTGAGGATCAAGAGAAACGATGTGGGACCGAGTGTCTCCAAGCCCAACAAACAATCTTTTCTATCCTTAACCAATCTATTTAGTGCCTTAATGGATACGAGGGAATCATGCACATCTAACTCTGGTGACTTGGCCGAGGACCTGAGATTAGTAGAGTCCAATAAGGAAGCAATGGAACTTGAAGGAGCAGAAGCCCAAAATGAGTTCAGAGATGAGGATGGTAGCAGGCCGAGTCTTTTTAGGAACGCATGAGGAGACGGTAATAGATGAAAATGAGGGCCTTACAACCCACAATTTAATAAACAGTGTTGTCCTATGAGTTGTCTCTTTTGGAATGTGAGATGCACAGGAAATAAATCTTTTGTGGGCCTTATGCATGAGGTGACTTCTAAATATAATATTGATTTGCTTGCTATTTTTGAAACTAAGTGTAGAGGGGTGAAGGTTAAACAGATTGCTAGCAAATTGGGCTTTTCTCATTTTAAGATTGTAGATGCTCTCGGCTTTTGGGTTGGTGTTTGGGTTCTCTAGCGTGATTCAAACTGGACTATTGAAATTTTAGACACAGCAGAACAATTTATTCACGCTCGGACAAGAAATGGGAATGATGAGTTTCTCATTACCTCTGTATACGCTAATCCCATTGCAAGTAGTAAAAGAATCTTGTGGGACCAGCTATCCCGGATTGGAAGCAATATTGTAGGCCCTTAGGTGATTGGTGGTGATTTTAATTGCACACTCTATCAACATCGAACCTCCAGTTCTTTGGATAGAGATTTTGGTTGTTGGGTTGATGGACTTGTACTAGCTGACTTGGGGTGTGTGGGACCAGAATTCACTTGGAAACGTGAGGGCTATGAAAGTAGAATTGATAGGGTTCTTGCTAATACGGTCTTTATGGACAAGTTTAATGATGTAATGGTGAGGTCGCTTCCATGGTACAAATCTGATCACAGACCCATCTTCCTCTGAATGCTCCCAGCTTCTCCTAGTCAACCAAAAGTATCGAGGCCGTTTTTGGTGAATGCCTCTTGGGTTATGCATGAAGATTTTAAACGCCTAGTCAAGGATGGTTGGGATGAAAATGAAGATTGAATTGTTAATGTGACTCTTTTCGCTGAACGTGCTAAGATAAGGAGCCATAATGTGTATGGTTTCTTAGGTCTTAAAAAGAGACATCTGATGGGATGGCTAGATGGCTTATCTAAAACTATGTTTCATGACGCAACATCTTCTCTTGACCTTTTACATAAGAAATTATGGGAAGAACTTGAGGATGTCTTGATACCGGAAGACTTGATGTGGGCTTAAAAAGCGAAAATCAACTGGTATTCCTTGGGAGATAAAAACTCTAAATTCTTTCATGCTTGTGCGAATGGGTGGCGTTGTCGGAACAAGATTGAAGCAATCCAAAATGATTTTGGGGTTTGGATTGATGATGCTGATGACATAAAGAAATTAGCCATTAATATCTTTTCTAATCTCTGTCAAGATGATAATGAGACCTCATACTTGCTAAATTGTGATATTGCTTTCCCTATTATTGTGCTTTCGCAGTTGGATGCCTTAGCTGTAAATATTAAGGGGGAGGAAATAAAAAATGTCATTTTTGATATGGGGGCACTAAATTCTCCAAGACCTGATGATTTAAATGCTTTATTTTTTCAAAGTTAGTGGGAGACAATTGGCCCCTTTGTTGTCAATTGTGTCAGGAACATGATCGAAAATCCAGTTAATATCAAGCAATTAAATGATACTTTCATTGTCATGATACCAAAAAAGGACAACCCGAACAATATTCGGGACTTCTGACCTATTAGTCTTTGCAATGTAATCTACAAAGCAGTCACGAAAGTGCTCGCTAATCGCATCAAACAGGTGCTTCCGAATGTTATTTCTCCAAACCAATGTAGTTTTGTTCCTGGCATAGTGAGATCCGATAATGTCGTTATAACTCAAGAGATTATTCATTCCATACAACATATGAAGGGGAAGAAAGGTTTCATAACCATTAAAATTGAACTTAAAAAAGCTTATGATAGGGTTCGTTGGGAGTTTGTAGAGTAATGCATTAAAGAGTTAATGTTTCTCCAGTGGCTTATAAATTCCATTAAATGTTGTATTTCCTACCCTAAATTGCGCATCTTATAGGAAGGTAGCGAGGCAGAGGAATTTTACCCGACGCGTAGTATTAGACAAGGGGACCCTATCTCCCCCTATTTGTTTGTGATCTGCATTGAGAAATTGGCCCATTTAATCCAAGCTAAATTGGAGAGGGGATGCTGAAAGCCGATCAAACTGTGTAAGAAATGACCGCTTATTTCACATTTACTTTTTGCCGATGATCTTATAATTTTTTTAGAGGCAAGTCTTGATCAGATGGAAATTATTAAGAAACGTCTGAAGAGTTTTTGTGAATCCTCAGGCCAGAAGGTTAGTCATACAAAAAAGGTGTTTTTCTCCAAAAATGTCAACCATAACAGAGCCACACAAATAAGTACTGAACTTGGATTTACTCAAACTGGCGATCTAGGTAAATATTTTAGTGTTCCGCTTCATCATGGTCGGGTAAAGAAAGAGACATATCATTTTATAGTGGACAAGGTGAAAAGTCGAGTAAGCAATTGGAAAATGAACAAGCTATCCTTTGTAGGGCGTTCTACACTTGTCAAATCTGTTGTGTCCGCCATTCCTAGTTACTCAATGTAGACTGCGAATTTACCTATCAGCACATGTGAGAATTTGGATAAGATCTCATGGAGATTCTTATGGGGAGAGTTTAATGACCAGAAAAAGATGCACCTAGTGGCTTGGGATAAGGTGTGTCAGGAGAAAAGGGTAGGGGGCGTTGTTATGCGACACTTAAAACAGCAGGATAAGACATATATGATGAAGGTGGGATGAGGCCTTGTGAAGAGAAAGGATGCCCTTTGGGTGAGAGTGATACGAAGCAAGTATAATTGTGGAGATGATCTTCTGCCTATTATTGATCCCAAGAAACCTTGTTCATGTGTTTGGAGAGGAATCATGAACTCTTAGAAGAGCGTCCAGGAAGGGATGAAATATGTTAGAAATAGAAATGGGGATGATCATGTTCGATTGAAGTGGGAGAAAAGTGACAACTTTACAGTTAGTTCAGCTTATAGAAATCTGAATGATAGAAGGGAGGAAAGGCAAACGTTGTGACCAATTATTTGGAAAATCAAAATCCCTCAGAGAAGCAAGACTTCGCCTGGGTAACCCTTCAATGACACCTTCTTACTAACTACAGGAAATGGAGAATGTGCCTTTATCCAAATGGTTCTTGTGATTTGTGCAGTAACTTTATGGAAGATGACATTCATGTGCTGCGAAACTGTCATAAGACAAGGCTGTTTTGGGAGAGTATAGTGCATCCTTCATATCACTCATCTTTATTTGATTCTGACATTCATGTATGGTTTAAACTAAATATGACAAGGAAGATAATGAGAAAGGAGGGAGACTGGAAGCATAACTTCATTATAATTTGTTGGCTTATTTAGCGAGCAAGAAATGAGCACATGCATAGGGGTAATGAGGCTAGATACAGACAAATATTCGTTCAAGCTAAAGCCATCCACCACTGTATTCATCGCTCGAGCACTAAAATGAGTGGAGTAAATCTAAACGGTAGATGTAAAGTTGACAGACAACATCTTTCTGAGAATATTTCAGACGGTATACGAGTCATGGTGGACAGTGCCTACTACTATACTTCTGATACCGCAGCTTGTGGCGGCATCTTAATGAATGAGGGAGTTATTTTTGAAGGCTTTATGATGCGTCTGGACCATGTGGATTGGCTTACTGCGGAATTATGGAGCTGCTTAATGGGGCTTAAAAGATCATGGATTTTGGAGTAAAGAAACTTACTCTGACCTCAGACCCAGTGGAAACTATCGGCCTCCTCCAGAAAGAGGTATAAGATCTTTATGAGGAACGGAGCATGATTAGCCAGATAAAAATAATGCTTCAGCTGGACTGGGATGTTAGTTTGAAATTTATGGAGAGAGATGCAAATGGAGCTGCTGGTTGTATGGCAAAGAATGCACTTGGCAGTGCTCTTGAACACCACATCCTTAATGGACCATCTACGGTTTCTTTTCTGTAGACAGTGGATGTCACTTAAATACTCTTTTTTGTATTTATTTTATCTTTATTTTTATTTCCGTTTGTATAAAAAATAAGCAAATTTAGTCTTAGGTCCCAAATAAGCAAGTTATTTAAGGAATGATCCCATAGAGAAAAATATTTAATGAGAGGTCACATTGACAACATGAGGTATTGTCAGCACAACGCATGGTGTTATCAATACAAGGACCTCATGTTGTCAATTAGGACCTCTCATTAAATATTTTCCTCCATGGGACCATTCCTTAAATAACTTACTTATTTGAGACCTAAGATTAAATTTCTCAAAAAAAATAAATTAATAATACACTTCCTCCCTGGGCTCCCAGCTCTCGAATCATATTGAAGAGAGATCCCCGGAACCTCCCGCTCCAAAATCTACTCTCACTCCTTGTCAAATCACCTTTTTCCAAGTATCCTTTCCAGTGAATATAACACCAAGAATCTCCCGCTGAAGCATTACGGGGTAAATTCAATCCTTCTTTGTTCACTTTGTGGATCGTTTGCTAATTCCTCCCCTTTTCTAATCAGTGGGTTTTTAATTTCGAATAA
>JANTPZ010001033.1:0-25245 GCA_025593235.1 Vachellia pachyceras | reverse complement strand
TTTATGACTGTTGGAAACTTGAACAAATTTTTAGTTGTCTCTTTTCTTGTGTTAGGATGCACAGCAAGAAAGATCAACATTTGTTTCGTCCTTGCTGCCTCTTCTGGCTGAATACTCTCTTCAGCCCCCTGTTCCTGATGCCCAATCAATTGTTATCAATGTCAAGGTCAACCTTGTTCTGCTTCCTTTTATTTGAAACATTACTTCTACCTTTTTATAGGAATTTGAGTTATCACTTGTCTAAAAGGTTCTTGATGTATACTGTATTTCAACATTTTCATGCACCCTCCTTCCAGATTTGGGGCTGTTTAAGATGGAAAAATACAGTCAAACATATGCCTTAAATCTCACTTCTTTTTTCTCAGCTTTAAATGTCTCTTAACTACTTATTCTTGCAATAAAAGAGTATAAATTGAACGGAGAAAGAATGCTGCAGGGTTATTTGGATATATGCCTTTTCTTCTGGATTCTGATTTTATTGTCTATAATGGGATACTCATAATTCATTTAAATGGCACGCCATTGTTGATTTTTTAGTTATCCTGTATGGCCACCTTTCACTGCATTAACATTGGGCTTAGGGTGTTGGCAAAGCTATATGGACACGCTTTGAAATTAACATTAAGGCATTAATCTTGCCTTATTTTCTGTTATGTTATTAGGACTTTATGTGACTTTTGGTACAAAATAGTTGATTCGTATTCCTGATACCAATGAATGCTTTTAAGGTTAGTATGTCTTGCCCATGGTCCATTGTCCATAAGCATGTTCTTTTATTTTTCTGATTTTAATAAGTTAAGCATATAGATTTTATTTAAGCATTTGTTTTGAGGTTTGTTTACTCTTCTCTTCTGCACGCACACGCGTTAGAAGTTTGACCACCCAGAGTCCAGAATCTGATTAAAAAAATTTATAATTATTGGGACCAGATATAAAATTAAGCGAAGTATATGGGCGAAAAGAATATTTTATAACTTTTTTATTTTATAAATATTTTTACTTTTGAATTCTTGATGGAATCAACTAAAAATTGTAGTAGACATATGATATCTCTCATGTTCTTTGTGGTGGAATCCAAGAGATTCTACGAAATCGTGTTTTCTTCTTTCCTCAAGTAGTTGATCTTGTTATCTTTTAAGTTTTATTTTGTTGGATTGTGGGATATATGTGAGCATGATGCAGTTGGAAAATGTCCTTTTATATATTTAGTTCTGACTTTTAAACTATATCATGCATGGTTTTATAGTAAATTCTTCTTCTTGGCAGGTTTTGTTTAAACATTTCCAAGAAAAACTTATTCTCATTGAGGTATGTTTGCAGACGTGGTGTGATTTGAATTCCTGCGGGCAATATTAATATAATACATTGGGTTTTTGGTTGATTTGTTAGAATTGATACTAAAGATTAAAAGGCAATGTGCAAATTTAGTAACGAAGTTATTGGCCATAAGCACTTAGCACAATTAATTTTTTAAGGGTGCAAATTTAGCATTGTCATCAACCTACTTTAACCCTGTTAACTAGCTGGTATATTTTAGGGTTTATGGCTTTATTTTGGGATCCTTTGGGTAATCAAAACTACTCTTTTTTGCTTAACTTCCTTTATGAAAATTGTTGTAAATAATTTTTCTTTCTAATTGGAATCAAAACTACTCCTTTTTGTTTAAATTTTTTATGAAAAGAAAGAAAAAAGTTAAGCAAACGGGAGTAAGAAAAAAAGGCTAAAGCAAAAAGTAGTCTTGATTACCATTAGAAAGATAAAATTATTTAGAGTAACTTTCATGAAGGAAGTTAAGCAAGAAGGTGTACTTTTGATTACTAAATGATCCTAAAATGAAACTCTGGACTTTAAAAATAGTAAAATATGCCAACTGGATAACAGAGTTTGGCAGGGTTAACGGCGTTACTAAATTTGCATCTTTATTGATTTATTATTGCTAAATTTGCACCGTTAAAAAGTTAATTGTATTGGGTGTTGCTGATCAATAACTTTGTTACTGAATTTACCCCTTTACCCAAGATTAAATGAACTATGATCTTGAAAAAATCCTGGGATTTATAGTATTTCCCTTTTTGCCAGCATAATGGTGTTTATTGACTATTTCAATTCTTCATTACAGTCGAAGCTAAAAGAGTCACAATATCAACTATTGCCGTTGCGTTCTGATATGAACCATTCAAATTTTGCTTCACAATCTCCATCTCATTCGATTGGTGCAGCATTGGCAACCTCTGTATGCTCATTTTGTCTCTTTCTCTTATCATGCCACTGGCTGCTATAAAATTCTAAGTTGTTGCTTTTTTGTTAGAATAAAGATGGACTTGAATTGGTTCCTCAGCCCATGTATTCGGAAGTAAAGCCTCAGGTTTCTGTTGATGGTCAGACAGGAACTGATTGGGATATATTGGGTCGTCAGCAGAGTGGCTTGGGTGGGATGACGAAGAATGTAGATGCTGATGTATTAGGGAGATATTCACCTCTTGCAAGCAGGTGAGCCTGGTCAAATGGAGACTGCTACTCTGAACTGAATGTATTGGTGGGTTCTATTCTCATGGAGTCTCTGTTAAAGTGGTCCTGATCATTTGACATGTGGATAAGCCTTACATGTTAAAGTTATTAGAGACCATGTTTGGTTCTATCCAAAACAGATGGGAGAATCTATGAAGTAAATATGGAAATTATTGCCTTCTCCATGTGCTGTGTAATATAATATTTAAGATTAACATTTTTTTGTCTCATTTCCTGGTGAGTTTCTAGCCAAATTAGAACTCTACCTTTCATGAAAGTGTGTTCCATGTAGATTTGACTATCTCGTGTCCTTGTGAATATTGGAAAGAGTTATCAATATTTTAGGGAGTCTGCTGGCATCTTCGTCTTTTTTGCTTATGTGATCCTGATATGCTAAAGCATTTGGTTCTCAGGAAGCAATTATTTTTTTGGGCCAATACAAACCAATTTTGTTATGCATTTAAGATATGATGACGTGTTAAACAAATATTGAAATAACTTGGCTTTATTTTGCGGTACCTTTTGGTAGTCTATATCAGGCCGTTGTTAGAATTTGTATGTAAAATATAATTGCACTCGATACTTTGTTTTGGTTTCTGTCTTACCATCTCAACTATTTGAAACGCCCTGACCATTTTCTGGTGTTTCACTTTTAGTAATTTTGAAATAAAAGAATAATTGATATGGTTTCTGATGGACTTGATAGTAATGGGCTAACTCCGAGTTATATGAAGGGCATGAAGGGGGGTTTTTGTATGCTAGCGGTGGGGAATGCACATGTGGTAGTCGGTTAAAGTGGAGTTTCAGGTAATTAGCATGTATTTAGAGAGCCTGGTTCTGTGGAATTGCTGGGGTCGGTATGCCTTTTCTGCTATTTTCTTTGTTACTTTCTGATTAGACTTGCAATCTGCCAGTGTAGCTAATTCGAATACTGTTTGGGGCTCCGTTCCATGAGTTTCTCTCTTGCCCTATTCATTTAGCTGCTTTTCTATTGGTTCCTTCGGTTAAAGTCATTTGCCATATTAAGGTTGTGGACTGATGAATATTCTTTGTTTTGTAATAACCTGTAATAATTTATGATTAAAGAATATATACATTGGTTCCTAAATGTCTTGAGTTGATTGTGAAGAAGTGCATTTGTGCACAATTGTATCGACTATTTGACAGGACATCTAGCCATGTTGCTCCTACCCAGCTCATAGTTACTCAAGGTGGTGCTCATCCTATGCATTATGGAGAGGAAGCAACTAACAAACAGGTTACATTTCGTGATCCTGTGAGTAATAGTGAAGTGGATGATATTGATGGAGATGGAAACCAGAATGAGAGAGAAACTTCTGCTAACTGGAGTTCAGGCAACTCTCCTTATACAGCTGCTGCTGAGGATCCCAGTTCCTCTCTCCCTGCTAACTGGAGTTCAGGCAACTCTCCTTATACAGCTGCTGCTGATGATCCGGTTTCCTCTTATTCTCCTTATCATTTACCACCAGTCTTTGAAGAACCTTCCTCCTCATTTTCTGAGGGTAAGAGTTGATGGTTTTTTTATCTTTATCATTAGTTAAAGAACTAATGTGGGCTATATCACATTGAATAAATGCGTTATGCAGCTGCAGATGATGATCCACTACCAGCAATAGAGGGTCTTCAAATTTCGGGAGAAGCTCTTCCAGGAAGGGAACTTCAGGCATGCGGATATTCTATCAATGGCACCACTAGTTGTAATTTTGAGGTGCATTTCACCCCTCTTCAAGTTGAAACTTGTTTTCTTTTATTACCTAATAAATTTTCATGTTCGATAACTGTTGTGCTCACTTGGCATTGCCTTTTGTCTCTTGTTGGATTTCAGTGGATAAGGTACTTGGAAGATGGATCTGTTAATTATATTGATGGTATTTTCTAGTTCTAGAGTATGTTCTTTTGTTCCTTCCTAATATTAAATCCCGAATCATTAATCTTGGGCCCTTATAATATAGGGGCAAAGCAACCCAACTATCTTGTCACAGCCGATGATGTTGACACCTACCTTGCCATTGAAGTTCAGCCTCTGGATGACCGAAAGCGCAAGGTAGTTCTCTGATTTAGTATAGAGGCAGTTATTTTTTATGGAAAAATATACCTGAATGTTGACTGATGCACGGTATATCATATTCTTAGCATTGAAATATAGGTTTTTATGATTATGATTTCGATCATTAGGTTGTTTGATCTTACAATCCCACAACTTGTGTATGGAAATAAGTACTTTATCAATTTAATTTTACTTTGGATATTTCAATTATGGTTGTCTTTTTTTTTTTTTAAATTTAAATAACTAATAGCTAAGTTGCTTGCATGTTTTGTGATTATAGGGAGAACCTGTGAAGGTATTTGCAAATGATACTAAAAAGATCACTTGTGGTAAGTTTTTTTACTGTGATTTGGTGTTTCTTAAGTTCAGCACTACCCTAAATATCTTGAAGTCGCTTCTTTGCACATGATGTGAGGTGGAAATGGGCGTGGAGCAAATAATTCGAAATTTGCAGATTAATTTTAAGAAACCGCAGCATTGGATATTAGATTTGTTGGAATCTTGTGATTATGGGGTCATTCATTTTCTAATTGGTTGTCTGATTTCTAGAGTTAACGATCTCATTTATATGGTTTGCTCCTTTTTCATAGTAAAATGAATCAGTACAGATTTCTAAATTCTAAAATTTTAGCTAATATCTGTGATGATTGTGAAGAATGATTTCAACTCAACTGCTTGAGTTGTTGAAGTGAATTCCTACAAATACTTCTATTATAATTTCTAATAGATTAAATGTACATTTAGTTCTTTATGTTTGCATCAGATTTCATTTTGATCCCTCAATTTTGACATCGTTAGCTTTATTTAACAGAAAATGTTAACTTATCAAACTTAAGTGATGGCTTTGCCATTAAATGCTGACAAACGTGATAGGTGCTGTTTCTAACATCTTTAGTCCAATACGGTTTACTTTTCTACACTGCTAAGTTATAAATGGGCTTGTGAAGTGGGGTGTTCTTGACATTGATCTTGTTCTTGGAGGGCATGGTTTGCTATAAAAGATGTTGAACAATTTGGAATGACGAGTCAATGAATTTTCTCACCTTCAGAGACAAATGTTTATTGATAAAGAGAAATCCCCCCCAAAAGCAAACAAAAAAAATTGTGTTCATTTATTTCATTCTACTGAAGGGTAATGTGCTTGTTTGGGAACTCATTTTTCTCAATGGTGCACGCAATTCAAGACAAAACATCTCGAAATCTGTAAAAACCATTTCGAAATCCATAAAAACCATCTCGAAATATGTAAAACCATCTTAAAATCCATAAAATTACCTCGGAAGCCGTAACTCCTTTCTCTTAATGGATTTCCCAAACACACAATCATGGTCCCTTTGGGCACATACGATAAAATCGGAAAGACGTTGAAGGGATATCATGATTAAAAGACCTAGTACAGTGTAACTTAAGACACAACAAAGGAAGAGGATTGTTCATTATACTAACAACCAAAACCTAATCTACAAGCTAATTCCAATCTCATAGCCTTTAGGATATTTGACATACTCCCTTGAAGCAACCTATCAAGCACAAGCACCTAATGGAAGCCAGAAGAAACATCTAAACCAGCTAATCTGCTTTGGATTTGTCATATCTTGATTTTAGTTCTGTGATGTTGCTTTCCTTAATAGTTTACTTTGCTGTTATCCTCTTTTCAGAACCTGAAATGCAGAGCTGTATTGAGAAGACACTTTATAGTGGACTTGCATCATATAAAGTTTCTCTTTCGGTAATTCTATGATATCAGCTTCTTATTTAAGTTTCCTTTGTCTCTCGATGCAAAAAAATATAGTAGAATATTCTTGAAGAAAAAGCTCAAACTGTTTTTGAAAAAATTATGGATGGCCTTTACAGACTGGATATCTGGATATATGGGAACCTGCTACTCTGACCATTAAGAGGGAAGGTTACAATATCAAATGCAGTGGACCAAGTGGAGTAGGAGCTGCAGAAAAATTTTCTTCGTCTGTCAGTGTATGTCTCCTTATTTAGTATATACCGAGTTTGTGAAAACATGTTGGTTAACTGGTATTTAAGTTATTGATACATTAGGGAAATAATAAATTGTAGCTGGGTGTTAGTGGTTCTGCATTTTAATGATCCAATTAGTTGGAAATTTGTTTAAGAGAAATTTATGATTTTTATGGAATTTTCAGCATTGTTGTGTTGGTTATGATATGTTTTAACTTGAGACCTATTTGTACTGTAGCCAAACTGGAAAATTTCATGGGTTAATATCTTATTGATCAGAGAACTTTTGCTTTGTACAAAGAAGGGAAAGATAACGTGGTATGAATCATATCAAACATTTATTTATATTCTAACTACCTGAATCAGAACCTAACTTACTAAAGAGCGGCAACTTCAGAATACTACTCCTATTTACTCAAAATGCCGTCTTAAGAGTCACACTGTGAAGCATAGTTATTCGTACTCTATTACTTCAACAAACAATCAATAATAGTTGATCCTCTCATGCCAACATTCCTCAGTTCAAGGCTGCTAGTTCTTGGTGGAAATTAGTTTTGGGTTGCAGCTTGGTTGGAGGTGATGACATTGAAGGGTATAAAATTGAGAAGTCCAGTTGTAATGTTGTAAAAGATGCATATTGTAGTGGGCTTTTCTGGTAAATGAAAGCTAACCATCTCTATTTCTAGGATGTTATAGATTGCTGTTCTACGTGCATGTTTGTGATATACATTATCCTTGATTGTTGGCTAGTTTCTTTAGCTTCTTTTCCATTTCCTTTTGTAGGTTGTGATTCCCTATGGACATGTTTCAGAATTTGTAATAATTGGTTCTAGTGGCGTTGAGCATCTATTACGAGCTGAAAACAACCCAACAGATGTCAGTGGGTAAGTGAAAAGTCATATAGTTTATCTTGCGTGCTATTCAAAGCAAAAGGAATTTAGTTCGCATATTTTTTTTGGTTATCTTTAATGCAAAATATTTCAGCATGTTCTATAATTATGGTTCTTCCTGTTCCTGAATGATCCACTATATAGTTGGATGCTGTCCCTGCATTTATACCTCAAAAAATGAAAACATTTATCATATGTTAAATGTATCTGAAACCTTTTCTTTCTAAAGTTTGACAATGCATTTTTTTGTTTGAGGAATAATAAATCACCTTCAAAAGATATCATTTGAATGCTGCTTATTTTTTCTTTATGCAATAGATTATAGATGGCCCAATTCTGGCCTGACTGAAGGTCAGATGTGAAAAACTGTTTTAAAGTTCTTTCGCAATGGGAAGAATCTGAATAACTTATGCTCTCACTTTCTATCAACAAACCTTTAATATATTGTGCTACTTACAGTGGATTTGAAACTCTCGTCATTTTTCCAATTCCTCAGCAGGAAGATATTTATCTTTATTTTTCTTTTCAGGGAAAATTAAGTTTCCTTTGATTTGTTTTCTAACCGCTGTGGATATAGTATGCATTTTCCTCATCTTTATGTTAAATGTTTATTGGTTTCTGCTTTGAATATTCAGTATTTTGTTGTTCCTGCTGCAGTTGGAGAGACACTATTGTGCTCACCTTGAGATTGTTCATTCTACGGGTATGCGTTAAACTCTTTTCCTCTCTGACCAGTTGCTTGATATTTCATTTTCTTATAACTGGTCAACCTGCTACTTCGTTTACTATAACTATCGCACGATACTCGCACAGATCTTTTTCGTGCATCAACTGTCGCTTAAATCTCTTCCTCTATTGAGTATTGGTCTTGAAGCGTACTCGCGCACATCAGCATTTAGGATTTTATCTTCATAGTACTTAGTGTGATCTTGAAAAGAACAGTATTTAAATTGTCTTGGTGCATAAATAATATTATTACATTACTACTATATATGTTTGTCAGATTAATGGGACATGTATTTAGCTACAAATATTAAACAGTGACCGAAGAAGTGACCTTGGTTTTGATCTTTCTGTGCTTCGGCAGGCTGGGGAGAAAAGGAGGGGAAAGAAGAAGGGTTTATTCTTTAACAAGTGAGGGAAAGACAACTGCTTTGTACACAGTTTCAGGTGTCAGTGGAATAATATAGGAAGGATGAGCACAGGAAGTAGTGGATTTTGTTTGCAACCTAAATTATTTGTTTTTCTTTTGTAATTTTTTAAAGGGTAGGCTTAGCTTGAAATGTAATCTTCTGTGTGCAGTCACACCCTTACTTTCCATATTTTCCAGTTTTTGTCCTTCCATCTTGTAAATCAATTTTTCTTGCTTTGCTTTCTTTACTGCCATTGGTTTGTGCATATCTTTGTGTGCATAAGCCTGTTGGATCCTTTAAATTATTTGTCAACTAGGGATGAATGGATAATGCATGGGATGAATGGATAATATTGTAATTATCAATAAAAGTAAGGAATTATAATGTGATAGTTTTTTAAAATGCAATCCTTATTTTATTGCATAAAATGTTTTTGACAATAATATTGGGTATTTTATTTGTATGACACCTACTATTATGTTTGATATTTTTATTTTAAATATAATTTGGTACAATATAGAATTCACCATGTATGAAGAATTCATCTAATATAGGTAAGCAAAATGGATAATATGGGTGAAAGCTACAAGATATACAAAGTTACAAACTATAATATCGTCTAAACTATTCAATTAATGTTGCCTTAAAATATATAAAAATTAAAAAGGTTATCACTATTTGTATCACCAAAAAATTCAGAGAGAGTTGTACATGCTATGATTCATTATGATCAAAGTGGAATATTTTTTGTGGTATATCCATTAAAATGAATTTTATTTAAAAATTTTGACAATTTTTCAAATTATAGATTTATGCTTATAAAGTTTGGGAATTGTTTTAACTTAAAAAAATAAATATATTGTCTTGTGATGATTCCTTAATACCCGTGTGATTTTCAATTTATATTTAATAAATAACATTATCTATATAGTCTTGTAATCAATTTTATTTTGATATTGATGTCTTAAATTAAATCAATTATATATGAATGTATGAAAACATATTATATGACAAATATTTCTTATTTTAAGAATATTCAAATTTTTTATTACAAAATATTCAAAACTTTTCAATTATAAATTTTAGTTTAAAAGTTCAACAATTGTTCGTCCTTTTATAATACTTGCTTGCAACCCGTGCGATTTTCAGATTTTTATTTTGATATTAAATTAATTATAAATGTATTCCAACTATACCATATATAACAAATATTTATATTTTTTTATTTATGAATATATGGTTAAAATATTATAAATTTGTTTTACTAAGTGAGAAAGCAAACATATGACCCCCATGGTACACTACTTGCATTTTTAAATAAATTGTATTATTTATATCTTGACTTGCTATATAGAATTAATATTAAATTTATTCAAAATATATCATATAAAGCAAATATTTCTTAGTTTAAATTCGTGCGTAAAACATAAAGTAGAGTGTATGTGTTGATACATATGACTAAGACATGCCCTTATTTGATACATAGAGTGTATGTGTTTTATTACTTATAACTTCCCACTACTTATCATGAAAAATGTAACTCCCCGTTACTTATAATGAAGAATGTAACTCCCCACTACTTCTTCCATGATGAATATAATTTCCCACTACCTCCACTACCTGCAAAGAATTTCCTTTTTTTTTTTAACTTCAACTAATTTATTATAAGTAGTATTGGAAATATTAAAAAAAGTTACATTATATATTTGTAACTACGAAAGGATGAAATTTTCCAAATAATAAAAATAATATAATAACAGTCATTACTCAGTTGGAACAAAATAACATTATGTTATCTAATAAAAAATTGATTACAAATTAAATTTCTAAATATTAATATTTCATGTCGCAAGAATTGAATAAAGTAGATTATAAACTACTTTTTTAGATGAGTTATTTTATGCAGCATGAACATGATTGTTAGAAGGATAAAATAAATCATTTAAAAAACTTTATATTATTCGACTTTTATGCAATGAAGTAAGTATATTATTTAAATTTTAAATTGAAATGAAAAATTTCAAACAAAATACAATCCTATGTTGAAGACACCTTCTTATATTGCACTCACAAACACACTATAGGTCCAGAACGAAGGTATGCTATCCTCCTCCAATCATCCATCATCCGAATCTCCTCAACAACAGACAAAGTTGGTTGGGAGGAAATATGCGATGCAGTTGGTTCATTGCAATTTTAATAGCTTTCGACGTAAATGATTCTTATAAAATTACATTTGCAAGACCAATCATAAAACACATGTAACTCCGCAAATGGAATAGGGATGCATACCTCATGAGAAAATGTTCCACATCTAGAAACATAGGATTAACCATTCTAAAAGACACAAAGATGGGTAAAGAACACATAAACATAATATAGAAAATGAAATAAGTTAACATGTCATATATAATACTATGCCTCATGGAAAAATGCATTTTAAAAGTTTACTCGACATCACATAACTCTATGTCAACCCTATGCTGAAGATGCTCACTCACAATACACTCATCATGATCCCCGATTGCAGTAAATAATCATATGACATCTGTAAATGGCTTACAAGTGTGAGTCAATAAAAATCAAATGCAAATGTATAATACTTAAGCATCCAGTTGGAATAGTAAACTAACCAACTAAGAAATGATCATCGAAGTTCGAGGACAAAATAGGAGAAGAAAAAATGAATGAAAATCCAAATCGATGAATGTCTCTATCATTAGATAAAGGATGAACTGAGGTAGAGAATAAAACGTTTGCCCTATAATGTTGACTTGTTACCCTGTAAGAGTTAGTGACAAATAACACATAAAAGTATGAAATAACATATGTCATTCCTTCTCTGAAATGATTATTGTGGTGTTGAACAAATGCGTCTTTAACGGTTGCATGTATATTATCACCCTAAAAAATCAAAGTAGTAATTAGCATTAAAAAATAAGAAATTGCAGGAAGTAAATAATCACTTCTTACAACATCATCCAATAATAGCATATCAGTTAATGTACTTCTTGTGAATATCGATCGGGCATAATCCACATTCGAACAACACAAACCTTTATCCTCCAATTTTGCTTGCTAAGGTTGATAGCACGAACAGGGTTAAATCCGATTCCCATGACTTAATCATGCACTCCCACATAGAGCAAAAAACCAAGGAGCATAGCATGTTTACTTTGTGTCTTGCAAACCACCTATTTATACATATTGTGGATATGCTTGTTGGTGAAAGCATAATTATGTGTACTATTTCTGCTACGTTTATAATTGATATTGTGGATATACAAGTGCGGGTCAACACAACTCCAATGTAAACATACAACACAACAACACCCAGTTGAAATAGTAATCTTACCAAATATCATCAAAATTCATGGACAAAATCTGAGAGGAAGAAATGAATGAAAATATAAATCGATTAATGCATCCATCATTTTGTATCCTGCAAAAACTCAATGCGCATATCATATTCATTTTGTGTTTGAAAACCACCTATTTATAGACGTTGTGAATAGTTCACTCCCTCCTAATTGCATCATTCAAAGACACCCATTACATCCATTAACCAAATAACTACCCACTACATAAGATGAAAAAGGTCAATTATGCAAATAACTACACACTACCTAATATGAAAAGGTAACTCCCATAACATGTTTTAAGAATGTAACTCCCTACTACCTATTTGAACATCCATTACGCAAATAACTACCCGCTATCTAAGATGAAAAAGGTAATTCCCATAACATGTATTGCAAAAGGTAACTCCCCAATACCTATTTGAAACCATTTATAATGCATTTGAAAACGCATACACCAACAACTATTTTTATTTAAAATATAAAAATGAAATAAATACTTTTGCAGTTATACGTCTAATATCATGCATCCAATTTTTATAGTATACGTGGGTGTTCGCAGCACTATGATTATTTGCACTATTTATACTACGTCCACAATTTATATTACAACTTTTGAGCTGTTTAAGACTACAAAATGTTGAAAAAATTCATACAAAACAAAAAGTTTAAATCGCTAATGAGGACATGCAATGTAAATAGAAGTTGTAGTTGGGAAAGAAATGGAATTCATAGAAAAGATAACATTATGGAAGACTATTTAAGTTTTTAAAATATAAGTATAAATTTAAATTTAAAAAAATTGCAAGAAATGATAATGGGAAACGGTTGAAGGGAAGTAGAGGACATACCATATAAATAGAAATTTAGTTGGGAAAGTATAAACGTGGTACTTGAATAAACATGGCAGTATATATAAAGGAGAGACCTTTATCCTCTAGTTATGAATTGCAATATAATACGGGCAAACATGTTGGCATTTAAATAGAAAATACAAGGAGAGGATAAAACTGAATATATTTAAATTCCATACTCTGGTCTTTGTTTAAAAGAAGAGGAGGGAGTAAATTATGCCTACAAAATGTATTGATTTAAATAAAAGTTTAGCTGGAAAAATGGTATTAAACAGAAAACTATTAGCCAACTGATTAGTTTTTAAAATATAGTATTGATTTAATAAATTAATATGTATAAATTAATAAATATACTTATTAATTTTAAAATAGATTGGGACTTAAATAGGAAACTATTTAAGTTTTTAAATATATGTATTAATTTAAATTCAAAATAAACTGTAAGAAGTGATAATAGGAAACAGTGAGGATAAGAGGACATGCCATATAAATAGGAACTTAGTTGGGAAAGTGGTGGAAGTGCTAAAATTTAAATTTAAAATAAAAGTATAAATTTAAATTTATAAGAAACTGCAAGAAGCACTCATAAAAAACAGTTGTGGGGAAGTATGTAAAATGTCACGTATCAAGCAGAGGTATGCTGTGGTCTCTGCTTTAAGATATGTATAGATTTTGATGATCTATCCAATTCCTGGGACTCACTTGGAATGTGCAAGATTCTAAGGAATTTGAGGGACACAAATTCGTGGGACCCTATGACTAAACCATAAATCCTCTAGTCTTGTGCTTCCCTTGTTATAGAAATTGGTCCATCTTACATTCTCATCACTACATTATCCTCAATGGAACCGAAGATTTGGAGTCTGACATTTACTGTGGCTCATCAAGCATCTATATAATAATACGGAGTTAGTTGCATTCATACCCTATTTTCGATCATTAGCGTTTTCAAAACTGAAGTACAAGAAGGTTCTAAACTTTGTATATATTGATTGTGATAAATTTGTTGGAGTATTTAAATCTAAGATCCAAATTGCATTGTCGAAAATAAGTGAATAATCACATAATTTCTAGATAACCACAAATGTGTACCTAAGGTAAGATCAAATGCAGGTTTAGGTTCATTATTAGGTGATTATAATTACATACAAACAAGAAGGATATTGTTCCAATATGGGTAGCATTGAAAAGCTCTGTCGTATGGTCCTAGTACGATGACGACAAAGGAGGAGGGGGAGATGATGGAGAACGCTGATCAGTTATGAATGCAAGAGTTCAGTGGTTTTCATTAAGAAGCCGGAGTTACTAAAGCCTGCTTAGGAACTCTTGATCTTGCTGCTTCCTCAGAGTTGTCATGATTGAACGTTCGAACTTTGAAGATGATTGGTCACAAGAGGTTGTCAATCTAGAAGTTGCTACTTGTGTAAAGCGAGATGCTGCACTAGCTCTGTCGCTGCTCTCCTCAACAAGTTCATCAGTCCTTTATGAGCTAGCTGGTTATATGACACTCACCAAGCTCCTGTGAGGAAAATGGCGAGAAGCAGGCGCCTGCCACTTAGAAGGAAATATATATAGTACTACTAAAAGAAAGAAATTAAACCTCTCATTCATAGATGCATAACGTTTGTCGTATGCCTTTGGACTTCCAATCCGTTTGATCAAAGAAAATCACCCCGAAATCCACATTTTCCACTGTGTCTTCAGCTGTTTGGTTGCCACCAAAAATGGTGGGAAGCAAATTTTTAGCTTCCAAAAGAAAATGCAAAAGATACACTTACCTTTGAACTATAAATAAAAACCCGTCCAACTCCATCGTATTCTATTCCAACTTCTGTTCCAGCCCCGTCATTGATATGTTAAAGGTGTGAATCTTTTAGTCGCGACATAGAGAAAGAACATTCTTGATCACGGGAAGAAAAACTCAAGTAACTATGGGTTACTCATCGTATGCCCATATTAAAAAATATAAAATTATATAAGGTAACATGGTTTTTTTAACATAATTTTCTTATATACTTTACCACCATTTTAACCTAACCAAATAAAAATTTTCACATCAAATCATTTTCCATTCTAGTGCCAAATATACCATGTCAAAATATTTTCCTTTCCTTTTCTTTTCATTCTCTTCTATTCCCATCAATTCTTTGATCCAAACATGCCCCGCAGGATTTTCTTCCCCTTTATCACAAATAAATGATAATTTCCATGCTTAAGTCAAAGGTGATTAATTAAATTTTTTAAGAAAAAATGCAGGGATAATGATCATTTTTACTCCAAAAGTTTACCTTAAAGAGCAATGTTGGTTCAGAAGTTTTTGGAGGAGCAATGTCGTCTCATAAGCATTTAAAATGAAGCAAATTTACCCCACCCGTTAAAAATGTTAATTTTAACCACTTGTTTGGCTTATACTGCACATCCACTTCATCAAAGAGATACCTAATTATCCATGCCCCTCCCTCCCTTTTTATCCATGCCACTTTTTGATACGTAAAAATATTATATTTTATATATAAAAAAGTCAAAGTCAGAATTTTAAAAAGTTATATTAAAATTAATGATTTAAAATAAAAAAGTAATGAAGTATGTGAGTAAATAAAGAAGAAGGGTTCTATTGAAGAGAAAAGTTCAAAAAACTTTTCTTTCCTTCAACTTTTTCTCTCCAATCCAAACATGAAAAAACTTATTTCTTCCTCACATTTTAAGGTTATGATGAAATCTTTGTGGCTTCTGCAGGCGGGGGGGCAAAAGGACTGGAAAGAAGGGCTTATTTTTTAAATAAAGGGAAAATCAGCTGCTTGGCAGAATATCTCTGGTGCTAGTTGAATATACTCAAAGATAAGCAATAGAAGTAGTGTGATTTTGTGCTACCTGAAGTTTTTATTAGCTGGATATGTGATTTTTTTTATGCAACCTCACATTTTGATTCCATTTTTCTAAATATTCTTTTCTTCCCATCATCTTTTGTGGGTCAAAATCTTCCCATCATTCCAGGCATTTTTTTCTTTTCTTTTTTTTCCTCCTTTCAAGTGCCCCTTGAGATAATTGAAAATGCTACCTTTTGTTCATAAATAATTAACTTCTTTGTTTTCAAGTTCGTCCTTATTTTTAGTTGAAACTTGAAAATCCACAATAGTAAAGGCAGGACGGAACCAGCAAAAAAGTGTGGGGGGCGAACGTCCACAACCACAATAAATTAAAAAATTTGGGGGCAAATAGTGAAATATCTACGCATACACAATCTCCCCCTCTCTCTTACTCTCTCCCTCCCTCCCTCCCTCTCTCTCTCTCTCACGTGCCTTATATTTCCGGCGGCCAAACTAAACCGTAGCTCCTCCGTTAGAGGGGAGATTTTGGGTTTTGAGGTGGTAAAGAATTCGTCTCGATTTAAGCAGAGCTTTATCTCAATTTGAAGCTTGATAAAAATAATTACGGATGAATTTTTTTCTTATGATTTGGAAATATTATTGTTTGTTAATTAAATCTTAACATATGAACTAAATTATAAATTATCTCCATGTTGTTTACCACCTATTAAAGTTTGATAATACTCAAAATTGCAAATTTTTTTATAATTAGTAAGATAATAAAAATTTCAAAGTAATGAGAAACTTGGTAATTATCTTCGCCAATTAGTTCAGTCAGCAACACACCTCCCTTAAATAGGAGGTTGTGAGATCTACCGTTAAAGTGGGCAGTGTGGTAGGTGTGTGAATCTCCCTTCCCAACAGAGAGGCTAAATCAGAAGTAACGCCCAAGAATACTACAGGGCTTTGGGTTCTTTCCCACATAAGCAAGAAGGAACCAAGTGAAAGAGAAAGATAATGACAGACACCAGAGAGAGAAAATGATCAAAACTTCAACAATACAATTGTAAATTACAGGATGCAGGTAGCACATGGATTAGACAGAATTAACCTAAATTAATTATTATATGGCAATAAAAAACACTAATTATTATCGTATGGAGTCCAAGATGCATGAATACAATGACATGAAAGATCTAGTGTTTCTTTTACCAAAAAGAAAAAAAAGAAAGATCTAGTGTTTTCAAATGTTACATGAATTTATCCCACGTCAGTCCTGTGTGTCGCTATGGGCACGAGACTCCTTTTGTCGAGTATCTATACTTCATGGTCTGCAATTGATCAACGGGGGAAAAACCAGTGAAGAACATCTACCAACAATACACATTCATCCGGCCTTTGACCTGCCTTCCAAACCTTAAAATCTGGAGGAAAGTAGTTAGCATCACTCCAGTGTTTTAGTAAATCTAATGAAAATGGTCCTTGCACACGGCCCTGAGGATCTCTGTAGTGCCATCCTATTGACCTGTCCAACATCATTGCGGTAGTCTGTTTTGCACAGCTTGGTTTTTTAGTTTCCTCATCATCATCATCATCACTTAGTTCGATTACCTCCGGTGGTGGAATCAGCTTGTTCGATGTTTGTTGAGAGACCTTAGCTTTCTCAAGTTCAGCTACACCATTCTCACATGTAAGGTCAATTTGTTGCACTGGTTGCTGTTGAGTATAAATGCCGTCGCAATTTTCTGCAAAAGCATGCCAAAGTACAGCAATGATATCAAAGGAATTTCATTGTATTTTGACATGCTTAATGGGATATATATGTGGGTTGGTTCTCCCACTTTGATTAATAGTTAGCTTTTGGGTAGAGTTCCCCATCTCAGTTAAGAAATATCAGTTGGTATTAGAGCTTGTCAACTGTTTCAAAAAAGAATATTGCAATGTCGAGTGATGTAACATCTCGCAAGGTACACTCGCCAAGATATCAACTCTCCAAAGTGGCCAACTGAGACAAAATTCGATAGTATGAGATGGAGAAGTTCCACATTAAAAGATAAATAATACTTAAAGGGATATTTAAATGGGCTGATCCTCCTATATCAATAGCTAGCTTTTAAAGGAGGGTTTCCTATCCTATTGGAGTACCCATTAGTTTTCTCTATGACCTCAGGAAAGTTGTATTTGATTTTCTATTTCATTGTGACAGGACGGCCGACCTAGGGTGGAGCTATGTGGCTGCTTAAAAGAAGGGTGAAGCGATATATAAGGTCCAAATCATATGTTACCTCTGGCTTTAAATATATGAGTTAGGCAAAGAGTTTACTCTGCTCTTAAATATAAGACATTAATTCGTTTTGTCTCCCAAATTTACAATTTTTTCTTAAAGTATCCCTATTGATTGCTCATATTAAATGGCTTACATTAACGTTAATTTCAATGCACATTTGTTATAAATAACCAACTTAATTAATGTCCATAATATCTGCAAATTAGTTATAAAACCTTTTTTTTGGCCAACATATAACTCTTATATTAAGTATTAAAGGCAGTAACACTTTGGCTTCAAATAACTAATTTTCTAACATGTTAATTGTGGTTTTCATGTTGGAATTGCTCGTTTGAGATGAAATATGGAAATGCGGAAGGTTTACAACATACCTGCAGAAACAGGGTCATGGGAATTTGCAGTTCCGCTTGCAGGCATGTCACGTGGAACATCTGGGGATCCCCTGAGAATTGACTTAGGTGAATTGTTTTCATGTCTTACACAATCAGCAATATCCTTTGTTGTCCTCTCAGGTTCAGAAGCATCTCTAACCTCCTTTTGAATCTCAATCAGCAAAGATGCCTGCTTATATGTAGTCTCTAATAATTCTGGTGAATCATTCCCCATTTTTTCTTCTGGAACATCAGGTGCTGCAGATTCTGTTTCTATATCATCTGAAATTACAGTTGGCGTTTCCCGCAACAGCCGTGCCTGTTCATCTGGAGTCTGAAGCTTCGCCTTTCTCTGGAGGTACTCATCCAGTGTGCTTCTTATTAATTAAGGAATCCATATTCTTCATAGAAAAGCTTTCTTCCAGCATTTTCACTAGAATTAGGTCCAAGATATGTCACATGAGACATGATACTAAAACACACTTTTAGTGCAACCCATTCATCATCCTTACGGTGATTCCTTTCATGAACATGTAAAGGAATTTTGTCAAAAGGAAAAAAAACATGTAAAGGAATTAAAAGCCACTTCATTTAGAAAGGATTTAGAAAGAGTGAACACAAGTTTAACCGATGTGTTTGCCTGCGTGTAACAGCTGACAACAAACGGAAGTTGAATAGGTTGTATAACTCACTCCATCACCAGAATATTACAAGTAATAAAAAATACAAGATCACGCTGAATATGTCACAAGTTATCAAGTTAAGATGGCAATATAAAAACGAGAACACTAGCAGGCCGGACAACTCTCTGTTAGCACTGTACAACTCTAAGATCCAACGAAAAAATAAACCAAAAAATGATTGCCACACATGCTTTTTGCTGCTATTTTCCCTTAACTTGATTGGAAGGCACTGAAGAAATCCATCCATCTGAACATGGGAAACTATAAAGATAACAAATTCTAAAAGGTTGCAAGATTAACGATTGGGTTTCTTCATCTTAATCTCTGCATTATAAAGAAGGGAATGAGAACCGTCATTTGCATATAATCCATTAAAACAGTGAATGTTCCTGAAGCTGGCAACTGGCAAGTGTTATATATTGATTGTCAAAATGGCATGGATTATATTCACAAACTGATTGTACGGTTAAGTAATAACTTATAAAATATGCTTTGAAGAATACATTTTGTATTGCCCAAGTAATGCATATGCTTAACCAGTCACAACATTTAATTACATTCTAACACAAACAGATGGAGAGATATTACCATATCCATAATACAGAAAAGAATTTCATCCACAATTAGGAAAGGATATTCTCTGCGCCAACCCTTTTCATTAGCTCTTTCTATAAGATTCTTTAACATAGCAAGTTCTCTTGCAAGCCACTAGAACCAATTCACCAGATAATGAGAAAGAAACAAAGTCAGGTGAAGAATCAAAAGAGCAAGATGTTGTAGATAGTCAAAACAAACATGTTAAGCACACAAGGTTGAAATATCCGAAGCATAGACACAGGACATAAGCATAAGGCGTGAAGTCAAAAAATGTATTGAAAAATGTTTATAAAACTAACTTCATGAAAACATGTATTAAAAAATGACTATATAATTAACTTCATGAAAACAATGAGAGTACAAAAATAGATCTAGGTAGCATGTTTTTCAAATTTTTTAATATTAGAAATAAAAAGTGTTTTTCACCGTAGTAATCAAATTGCAACTCAAATCATGAATTAGAAGACTCATTTTTGAATCATAAATGTAAACTGGTATTGAATCATACAGAAGATAGGGAGCACTTGTATTTATCACAAGTAACAATAACATATTAACCCAAATAAAAACAGTGTTGAAACAAAAACAGAAAGCATTACTAGCCCGATACTCACATGCTTTGTCATATCCTCATGCAATATTCTAGCCTTCTGCTCAAAATCCACCTACAAAATATAGCACAAAAATTGTTTAAGCAAGAAAATAAAAAAGAAAGATGCTGGAGATTACAACATATACACAAAGCTCATCAATAAGTTTATTTTTTATTTATGGATATATTGAGCAGAAATTCCCTCCAAACAGAGAATGGAATGTCTAGTTGACAGTATCACATAATTATTGAGAAGAGGAAAGAAAGAAGAGCATGGCAAATAAGAAGCCAATGAAGCAAAGGTTTTCTGGCTTTACAGAGACCAGAGTCACCTCACTCCATCTCACAAATTTATAAGTAGACATTTTCTTCTCTATTCCTTTTGCTGCCTCGTCACCATTTTTACCAATAACTGAATTACCAGTCATTTCACCTATTTCTATTCCACATAACCAGTCCCCTACCAGTAGCATTAATTTCATAGTGGATCTGAATTAAAAAAAAAAACTGATGGATCAAGGAAGTAATACAACCACGTATCAACATTTCAACCTCAACCTTACTAACCTTAAAAAATTGCAGGGATGCATTAATGCTAGCATATTTTTAATTCAATCCTCTGCTCCCTGTTAGTCCCAAAAAATAAAATCGAATCTACTTACAATTGTCCAAATGCTTGCAAATATTAAATAATTAGGCCATTAAATTAAGAGTTATTTCCTCTAGAATATCCAGCTATTTCTGTTCATAATGAACTCTAGTGCAAAAGTGTACTCAATTTAAGTCTCAATATCAGCATTTTTTTTTTCTGGTAAAAGGAAAATATGAAAAAAGACATTGACCAAAAAATTTCCCTCAGTCTCCTCATAGAAGATAATACGTGTAAAAATGTAAATTTAGAAAGAATGGAGACTTGTCCTAGACATTATGCGATAAACTTACACAATTTACTCCATTATACTGTCTAGTCACAGTCAAGAGATGTATTCAAATTCAATAGCCCAATCAAGTTAGCTAAAATTAATTTTGAAGCATATGCAGCTTCCAACATGGCTAAATGCTCATTGATAGGGTCTCAGCATCTCTTTAGACAATGAAGGGATCCAGGAGCATCAAAAGGAATTTGTTACCAACAAGGATAAGCCAGCAAAAGTATTTGTAGTTGATGGGTACCTAAGTAGGATGGAGAACCCTACTCTAAAAACTAACTATTAAGGCGGGAGAACCAACCCACTTAAATACTCCATTAAGCATTCCGTTCTGCTCAATGTGGGACTTGGTATCCCATGCTACCAAGTCTCCATCAATTGGTCCCCTATGCAAAGCCAATGTCTCGACGGCTGCATGCTGGTCATAGGTAGCCCTCTCCGAAGAGGTCGTTAACCTAACTCTGATACCAATTGATGGTACCTAAGTGGGATGGGGAATCCTAACCCAAAAGTTAGCTATTGAGGTGGAAGAATCAAAACACTTAAACACCCTACTGAGCATCCCATTCCACTCAATATGGACTTGGTATCCCATACCACCAAGTCTCCATCAGTGGTTAAAAGTCCAAATTGCTATATTGTTTTCTGGATTCATCTAACTCTCAGGATCCCTTGAGCAATGTGTGATTCCAGGGGCACAGAACCTTCACAGTGGATCCATGAGGTCCCAGTATAGCCTCAAATAGCAAATTGGCATCCCTTCTTTTAGTGTCTGAAGAGGTTAACATTTAACAATCAAATCAAGTCTGGAGAAGCCAGAGTTCAAGAGCAAACAACTCTTTTATTTGTGAAGACGGACAATGCTGTTTATTCCTTGTCATTCACAATCTAAAGCATTATATTGTTCTTCTGCACAGCAGAAACTACACGTTTTAGGAGTAAATGAATTTTAAAACAAAACTTACAATCATTGGCCTGTTGAGAAAGCCACCTTCTACTCTCTGACAAAGATCCTCACACTCCTCCTGAAACCAAAATCAATAATATGCATAAAAAAAACTTGTAAGGCAAAGTTTAACTATTAATGGGAAGTTCTGGAAAATCTATTCTAGGCATAGCAAACTCTATTTTAGACATATTTTAGTTTAGTATGTTTTCTGATTTTTATTTGTTTATATATTTCCGGAATTGTTATTTATTTTATTTCTTATAACCAGATCCCTTTATAGAGACCATTTTGATTTTTGAATTGATTGTAGTTTCTCTCCACCGTCTTTCATCCCTCTCCTCCCCTTTTTAATAGGGGAGAATTCTCAGCCTCTTCCCATAGGCTGGCCTGAGGCTGACGCTGCTTACCCACTCTCCTCCTTTTTAACCACTGTGCAGTATCATAGAGATAATGTAGAGTTCTGGAACATGAGAAATCTCATAGTGAGGTAAAGCAACCATAGAAAGCTGCACCATGCCTCCAATAAATGCATGTTAGGACCAATTTTACACTTTTGGCTTAGTACTTGCATAGTTGTTGATAAATAAAATTTCAAACAAAATGAAATATCAGCCACACCTCAGTGAAGTCATCATCAGAAAGCATGTGAACGCCAACATCTTTAAAGAAACCAGAAACTTGAAGGAGAATTTCCCCACTCACATATTTCATTCCAGGGAACTTTTTTATGCCTAAAGAAAAGCCCAGGGAGAATTATATTATAAATATGCAGTGCAAGTGAAACACGAAATCAAATTGTGTTTAGCATGCAACATGAAAATATAGTTATCAAACAATAGCATTAAGCCAAGAGAATCATCAATGGGGAGCACAATAAATAGTGATTGCCTGCAGATCTTTAAAGAGAGGCATATGAAATAGCAACAATTTTAATTGATAAGCATAAAGGTATCAAAGATCATGATTTCTAGCATAAGATATCTTTATTAGAGGGCTTAAACCAGCAGAGCATAATTAATAATTCTCAAGACTCCAATATCCAATCAGTGCACAAAGTCATCCTTGCCTCGCTTATCAACATATTTTTGACGTTAAGTATACAATTTTGCTATTCAAGCCACAAATATAAAACGTAATAAATGTTAATATGAACTATTATATGCTATATTAAAAGATGCTATCAATGTGAGCCATCAAAATGACCAAGACCCTGTAACTGGCATATGCAATTTCTTTTATGAGGAAAATCCTTTGTTTTGGTAAGATTTGGTCTGAGGGGCTCATCTTTTGCTGTTACTGATTCTCCCTTGTTTGAGTAAGAATGTTTTGCTTTCATCAAAAGAATAATAAAAAATGGTCAATTAGGCCTCAAGATTAATCCATGCTGCCGCTTCTGGAGGGATCCTTTTAGAAGTATGCTGGGGGGTAATTTTATAAGCAACTTGTACATTTAAAAGCTCAAATAGAAGCAAATATTAACATGCGATGCCATACCCTGCAGAAAAAGAATTACCTGTAACTTGCAGAAGCTGGTGGGAGTTCTTCTGAAGATAATCATTTGGGTCACATTTTATTCTAATAAAACTTCCAACTAATTTACTCTCAAAAGTTTCAGGGTCTTTAAGAAGGTCCTCAACTAGACTTTTCCTTAAATACACCAACTTGATGTTAGCAGGAATGATGGCAGCAAAACAGCTCTTAGGTTTTTTTGAAACCCCTTTCTTTGATAGGGTCTTACTCTCTGATGTTGTTGTCTTTGGGGATTCTGGTGTTGCCAAGGTGTTCTCATCATCTTCTGAATTTAATAAGGAATCTTCAGAAGATTCTTCACAGTTCACAGCAAAGTGTGACTCCAGCATCTCATGGACTTTGACTCGACCAATTGATTTCCTTCCAAACAGCGAATGGAGTCTTTCATCACAAACAATTCTTTTCTTTTTTTGGGGATGAATAAGCTTATTCCTCACAACATACTCATTTACAATAGCAGTAACATCATATTGAGTTAACGGCTTACTAGTATCTTTACCAATTGATTTAAGAAACGAAATTAGTAGTGTTGATCCCCATCCAATGTACTCCTTCTTCTTTGATCTGACTTTCCTTTTTGATCTTGTTTGTGTATAAACCTGTCCATTAAATTCCTCCACCCAGAAGTCAGCACCGATTTCAGCTTTGTCATTCATTATATTGCTGCAAAATGAAGTTTATCTTAATTTTCTCCACTGCTATTGAGCTTGCTTGCTTCGAACTGCTCCTGCATCATGCTTTTCGTTTCCCTGTTGTCAGCTGCTGCCTGCTGAGGAGCCTGAAAAGGAGAAGGGTACTAAGACATCAATGGGGATATAGGGACCTCTGGCAAGCCAAATTATGGCAGAAATTTATTTTCTGCAGTTGATATTAAGATATAGGTGATTGCTATCCATTAGTTAATGGAACCTAAAATAAGCACAGATTAAAGGATCGTAATTAATGAATAACAATCCAAGCTATCATTTAATATCAGCAATATATAATATTAACACACAACTGAACAAATGTGATCAGTAAGCAGTCAGCTAGACATGTAGAAAAAGAATCAACAAACAGCCAGAAAAAGGCTGTTTATTAATCAGGGTTCATGTTTGCTCTAAATACAGTAGAAAAGTACTTTCCCCATGGAAGAAGGCAACCACACAAGAAATATTTTCCATCAGGGTATGCTTTGGAGTTCTGGCCCTCAGGGTAGTTGCTTGTCCTCCAGATTTAAAATAGAAAATTTATATAATTCTCTTCCAGAGCATTCAAAGGCAGGATTATTTCTTTGAATATCCTTACTATTTTTCGTGAAACCATTACACATGCCCAATGCATCCAGATAATTTCTCTTCAAGTGTATTGATAATCTATCCCAGCATCAAATAATATTATAGTAGTGTACTACTATCGGATTGAATTCAACTGCATTAGTAATGAAACAAGAACCAGAACCCACGTGCTTTTCAAATGCAGAAAAATCTGAATACTTCGTACCGTGAAGAAGAACAAGGAGTTCATTCAAGGGGCAAAAAAAAAAGTAGCTGCCAGTGTAACTGTCTCATAGTAGAAGTTAGATAGAAGTCTGAGAAAGGGGTTCACAAATGTAATAGGAAAAATCAGAGGAAGTCAGCATTATCGTCAGCATCAACAACGAAACAAATGGAAACAAAAATTTCCATAGAAAAAAGTAGACACTAGAATTTTAAGAAAGTAAATTCAAGAGCTCGAG
>JANTPZ010001032.1:0-21761 GCA_025593235.1 Vachellia pachyceras | reverse complement strand
TGTAAAATAATGATAAAGATTTTCCATACATATCTCAAGCTCATTTTCTTTATATGAATTATTTCCAGATACTCGGGAGATTAGACAATGACATCCCGCTTTAGAATTTTATTACTTCTGAAATATTAATTCGTCTTGATGGATGTGCAGATGTCTGTCCAAGAGGTTCCTGCAAACTCCACGGTTATGGATTTGGTGGAAAGAGCTGGGCGTGGAAGCTCTGGACCTTCTTTACTGCAGGAAGAATTGAGGAGGCTGAACCAAGAGCCTGTAAATGATCTTACGCGCAAGCCGAAGATGGGAGACGTGGTGGAGCTCTCTCCAGCCATACCCGACAAGTCGCTGACTGAGTATCGGGAAGAAATCCAGCGTATGTATGACAGAGGGTTAACTATATCAAGCTTAGTGCCTGTTGCTGCTGCGAGTGGTATTGTTGGCTCAACAAGCTGACCTTTGGTGTTGGGATGCATGCTGCCGGTAACCATGTTGTGTCAATTGTTGTGTATGAATATGGATGTAAAATTGTAAATATCTTGTAGGGATTCACTAACTTGATTCAACTATGTGCAGTGTGCTGAATGACTGATAATGTATTTATTCCTCTTATATTTATCACAGCCCATATAGCTTTAAGGTTTGTGTGGTATTGCGATTGTTCCTCACCATGAGGTTCCCAAAAAAAAAAAAAAAATTCGCTGCAGCATAATAGGACCGTTGGTTCCGGTTCTTTAAAACAACATAATAGGAGTATAATATTCGCTGCACAGCATTCTCTTCAAGTTGACAACACAACCCTGAAAAAAATATTAATTAGAAGCATTATATCCGAATTAGGAGCATAGATTATATCACAAGAAAGACACAGATAAAGAGAAACATATACGAATTAGGAAAATATAATATTATTCACTTACTTTTATCCATCAATATTCTAAAGGGAAAAAAAGAGAGAAAACTGGTAAAAATCCAAATTTAAAATTTTTACTGGTGGAAGAATTTAAATTGGAGTATCATTACTTTCTATTTATAAAAAAATGTCAAAGCACATATAAATAATATGGTATGGACTAACAAAATTTTTAAATTGAAACTTTAAATTTCACACATGTTTTTTTTAAAAATAAAAACGCTACGAATCTTCTTTCGTTTCACTCACGTCAAGAAAAGAATGATAGTATTAATAATAATAACAACAACAAAGAAATGAGAGCTCTTGCTTTCCTTCTACAAAATGATGGAACCCAATTGCTTTCCTTAATATAAAAGAGGACCTCTCTATTTTTGGATTCTCTGACCATGCTACTTGAGATTAGTTCATAAAGTTAAAGTGAACTGAGGGGTGTTTTTATTTAATATTTTTACATAAAAAAGCTTCATTTATATAAATCACAAATAATAAAATAATTAATAGGACTCCATTTGTAATTTGTACAAGACACGTATATTCAACTATATATAAACAAACTAGAGGATCAAGAGATGAGATTCTACGAGCATTTTTTCCTAACATCAGAAAATGCATTAGCATTTTAACACGTAGATTGTAAACAACATTAATTGGAGAGGAATAACAAGCCAAAAAAAGAAAAAATGGCGATCGAAGAACTCCTTCGCCCACCACGTAGCAACAAAGCCATACAACAGTCATAACCAATTTGGGTTTACCATGAATCATCCCTTTACTTAGGGTGATGAACAAATCCTATAACTCATGGATCAATAATTAATTAACACCGAATTGGCAAAGAGTAATTAATTAGTAATAATTAATTAAATAATATGCTTGATGTCGGCAGTGTCAGAGCCGGGCTTCTTGACGCTGCTCCATCTTGTTCTTGTTCTGATTCGTTTCCTGCTTGTTGTTGTTTGATCGTGTCGTTCTTCCTCTTCTTCTTCTCGTTCCTCTTCTACCTCCTCTTCCGGATGCTGTTCCGGTCCCACGTAGAATGGCTGGGGCTGCGGCACGGTGGAGACACTGGCTCTGAGAAGCTCTATGTAGAGCTGAAGCTGAGTTGCAGAGTAAAATACAAGAGGCATCAGACCTAGGGCAACGTATATAGGGACACATTTAGACTTGTGCTTGGGATTGAGCTCAAAGACATGAGCGGCACAGAAAGAAAAGAGCATGGAGACGATGGAGATGAACAAGGTGAAGAAGCCGAAAAAAAGCTTCAATGGCAGGCACCGACGATATTTCTTGTATTCAAGACGGGAGGAGTAAATGGAGAGGAAGATGGCTAAGGAAGTGATGGAGAAGCAAAAAGAGACAAGCGCTGATAAAGAGAACACCCGGAAAGCTGGAGTGTCAGGTTCTATGACGGGTGTGCCGTATTGTGAATTGTAACCTCCTGGGATTTGGTAAGACGTTGCAAATGTTACGCCGGAAATAAGTGTTGACGCGACTATGTAATTCCCTGACATTTCCTTCACCCACTTGTCACTTCTTTTCAACATGCCATCGTGTTCCTCCGCGAACACCGTCTCCGGAGTTTTGCCCTCTTTGTTTCGCTCATTCATGAAGCTATGGGGCATTAGTTTCTGCACATACTGCTCCCCGCGCCCAACATGCATCAATGTTTTGTAGGTACATATGATATTAATCATGTTAAGCAATTAAATTCATGCTGAAACTAGTTTGCCAACAAATTAATTAGAAAAATAGACAAAACTTTTTTTCTCTAATGCTATATAATGCCTATGTAATATGTCAATTTCCTACATGCCATTTCTTTTTTTTTTAAATTTTATATAAAATTATTGATATTTTGATACCCTTTGAGCATGTAACAGCACATTTTGAATTTCTTGCAATTAATTAAAAAATTAAAATTGCATAATTTTATAGTTTTGTCTTTGAAAAATCGGAAAAAACTAAAAATGCATCGTGTGATGATTATAAATTATCAAAATGTTATCCGTTTTATCTAAAATCTATTTATTACCAAAAGAAAAGGCATTTAAAAAAATCAGAGCATTAAAGAGAAGCACATCATAGATTGAAAAGTCAAACCCCCACATTTGCAAAATACTAAAGCTAAAATGCAGAATATGGAAGAAGCAAAACATTATTTTCCCCAAAAAATTTTGCCATGAGGTCATTAATATCCGAATTTTCCCTAATTATAATATAATTACCCGAAACCAGAAGACTTCCCATTGCAAGTGGGTGATGGAGACAGCCATATTGGCATTAACAGAACGCTTAGCAGCCAAGTGGAGTGCAGTATTTCCATTCACATCCTTTGCATACTTGAGCCTCTTAGACCAACTCCGGTGCTTCATCAATTGCTCCAATATTGAGGTTTGTCTCGCCTCTATTGCCACCAGCGCTATGTTCTTCTTGTCCCCCGTTTCATCGTCTATAGCAAATGGCTTCCGTCTTAGGATCTCCTCCACCACCTCCGTCGCGCCATGTTTTGTCGCCGTCAACAATGCTGATGATGGCCATCCTTTGTCCCACCCTATAGACACACGCACAACCCGCCATATTCAAATCCAAAGGGCAAAAAAACTTATGCATAGGGATAATAAAACTAATACACACGCATGTATTTAGGGTTAATGTTCAAATTTATTCTCAAAAGGTTCACTTAGAAACAATGTTATATCAAAATTTTAAAATGTTAAAATGAATCAATATCACTGTTTAGTGTTAAAAATGTTAGGAGTGAATACCAATATTTTTTAACCAGATATCGGGCGTAACATTACTACCCTTCAAAATTTTTTAGGGCAACGTTAATAAACTATAAAGGAAAAAAAACTTCATGTAATAACGTTGGAAAAATCTTTCAGATCTAATATTTAATATTACGTTTGTCTGGACAGATTGAAGGATTCCCCGTCTTCGGGTTGGATGCCTTATCAAATGATACGACGGCACTCATCTTGTTCACACCAAGAATGTTGCGCGCAACCGATGCCTCATACCAAATGTCGTCTTCTAAAAGTTGTCTCATGATCACCAAAGCTCTTTTATATCTCTTCGCCCTCCCCGCATACATACATACATATTTATATATTAATGAAAGGGAGAATTATATTTAGATTCCACGATAGCGAATTAATTACTTTAAAGTTTCAAGATGTAGTTAATAAAAGTTGATGAGCATTATAAATAAGTGAAGCAGCTACTATTAACAACTTCTTATAATCTTAGAGTAATTAATTCGTAGCGCGGGACTTTAAATTAATTTTCCCTGGATGAAATTCTTTAGTTCCTCTGAGAGAGGCAAAAACAAAAAAGGAAAGAAAGAAAGATACAGGAAGGAGAAGGAGGATGATTAACCTAGGATTCTAAAGAATATGGAAAAAGCTCCATCGGTCTCCTCATCACGCGTCTCTGTTTTTCTTTTGGTCACCGGTGTCGTCTCGTGTTGATCAATCTGAACAATTAGTTCTTCTCCAACACTCATATTGTTCCTCAACATTCCTACATGAATGACTTTGGGGTGGGTGTGTGTAATAATAATCATGGTTAGCTCACATATACAGGGAAAAAACAAACAAACTGATGACATAATATACATACATATATATATATATATCTAGAGGTAGTGCTTACGGAGATCGAAGCATAGTTGCTCCCACCAGTTGAGTTGAATCCCACTCTTACATGCCGAAGAAGTAGAGGCAAGGATTTCCAGAGGTGACTCGCCCTTTTCATTGATCCAATAAGAAATTTCTTTGCAAAGTTGAAGTATAAGTAAAGCCATATCTGCATCATCCATGTACACACACATATATGTATGTATTGAATTAAATTGGAAATGATTCCTAGCTAAACAAAGCATTCATGGCAGAACAAGTTAGCTCAGTAAGATACTGATCGAAGTATTCTCTCTTAATAGTGCAATGCAGGATAGTATCCCCATTGAGTCTCCTGCAGCACCTTAACCTGTCTTCTTCACCAACAGCACCCAAGAGATAGTGGAAGGCGTCACGGTAACCATAGATAGCAGCCAAGAACACAGGCGTCTCCCCACGCTCGTTACGCTCCTTGATCTTCGGTTCAGGAACATCGTTTTACTTAAGCTTTATTAATTTATCATAAGAAAGGGTGAAGTAACATCAAGGATATTTGCCAGGAGCATTCTGCAACCCTAATCTTATTTATACATATTTGATCGTAATATTATTTTTCTGAAAGATCCAAACTCTTGATATCATTTTTACATCAAGACGCTTGGACCATTAGAAAATGTAACACCAATTACATCAAACACCTTAATATTATTTATAATTTAGAGTGTTGAAGCATAACAAAAGCACAAAGGTACTGAACGCAACTGCAAAATAACATGCTCTATTTTATCCCTCAATGAACGTGAACACTAGTACTCACACAATTGACAATTAAGATCGCCTGTTTAAAAATAGCGGGAATGAATAATGAGTATGAGAGAGAGAAGTTACGAGTGAGTCTTGGTGATTGACGATGCGGCGGCACATGAAACGAGAGCCCCCTGCGGCGGCAGCGTGAAGAGGAGTGTTGCCGGCGTTATTCTTAACGGAAAGGGTTCGGGAGGCATTTGGGGTGTTAGTGATGGCATCGACGAGTTGGGCGACGATGTCGTCGTCGGAAGTGTCGACGGCGATGTGCAAGGCAGTGTCTCCCCAGCGGTTGATCTTGGTGACCTGAATGGCGGGAACATCCGTGAACATGTGTACGATACAATCCCACCCTTGTTGATCAGCCTTCATCACCAAATCATGCAGATCCTTCACCTTGAGTAAATCCGCCATCCCTGTCGCCACCCTTCCTTCCTCACCACCATCCATCCTTCTTACTTGCTGCAAAAAAAAAAAAAACACTTCACAATCACAACTATAAGCACAGGAGATCAACAGTAATATAGACTTAAGTCACTCATGAATGTAGTATAAATAGGCAGATAAATTAAGGGTTTAATGGGAATATGTTGCTTTTATTAATCAAATGAGAGTCACGTTGGAAACCCCGAGGCCCACATGGAACCAGTTCCCGCTGGGCAATTTGTTTAATAGAGAGGGTGGACAGTCCATATTTAATCCCGGATTTGATTTCTTAAAAATATTTTAATGAGTACATAATTTAAAATAAAGTAACGTCTTAAATATTATTTTTTAAAGAAGTTGATTTTTATAAATAAAGAGCCCCAAAAAATTACTCCCCATAATATATATATATATATATATATGGCTGAATTTCCGTATTTGCACGCCCACCATAATGGGTAAAAAAAAAAGTGGATCATTAAGATATCTTAAGTTAAGGGATTTAATTATAAAAAATTCTCGATAAAACATTGGTAATGAGAAGTTTTATTATAGTTAATAGCTTTGTCAGTCTTTATGATTTGATCAAATTTTAACTCTGATCCTTGTAGATTTAAAAAGCTGATTTTAATTCCTACAGTTTAAACATATTTGAAACAATTGGACACTGTACTTTTAATAGACTATAGTTTTTATTCTTGTATTTTAACTCAGTATTTATCAAATTGTAAGGATAGAAACTGATGATTTAAAATCACAAGGGTCAAAATCAAAATTGAGTGAAGAAGCAATATTGATATACCCCCTTCATGTATAATAATTTTGATATTTTATTAAAAATAATTTATTTTAAAAGTTATCATTAATTTTTTTATAAAAAGGATGCGCGAGTCTTCTCTTATATATATATAAAATAGGAGGCCATCATTACTTTGGAAAAAGAGGAAAGCAGCTGCGCAACTCGAAAATCGAAACGCTTCCTGAGTTTGCGTGGTGTCATGCGATGAGAATATTATCTTTGGCACGTGCGAGTTGTGTGTGTGTCTGGAGAGATGAAGCAAACCAAATAAAAAAATGAATGAATGATTATTGGAAAAGTATAATTGATAAGGGATAGATATTGATGCATGAATCTAGAAATATGTTAAACAGTATTTTTCCGTAAAACAAGACAATCTCCTTTACATATTTATTTCGACTTACGTAAAAGTACTTCTCTGCCACTTTCCCAAACGGACACAATATCAGTACGAAAATGGAATAAGTATTGAAGAAGTTATTCAATTTACGCCTCCTATTATATCAAATTTGATGATTCTGTTGGAAGAAAGACAAATTAATACACACAACTTATCGAACTACTTGAGTTCCATTGATTAGTTGAGGTAAGATCACAACATCTAATTTTTTAATTAATATTTGCAAGACAGTTAATCATGTAGAAGAAAAACTAATTTTTTTATCATTAAAGATCATATACTTTGACAAATTTTTAAGTTGATATCTATCTGCCTTTTCCTTTTAATTAAATCTTTAATTTTGTTTTGTTAACTTTTATATAGAGGTTAATGGTGCTACTAAATTAAAATTATTGGAGTTAAGTATGTTAAAAAATAAAATTAAGTGATTTAATTAAAAACACACAGCGGCACCGAAATTTAAATTAAGAAAAAAATATAAGTATCTTTACTATGTTTTTTGTTCACTTTTTTTCCCATCAAAATGACGGCTGAAAAAGGCACATTGAATCTTCGTTCCTCTTACCCCAAGAAAAGGAATAATAATTAAAAAAAAAAAGAGAACTCTTGCTTTCCTTAAAAAAAATTCATGGAACCCAGTTCCTTAATAGCTAGACTTGGCATGTTTTTGCTTTTCTTTTTCTTTTTCCTTTCTCTGTTCAAACAAATGTTTTTCATGTACAATGAAGAATCCCTTTCCACCATCAGCTTCACGTGTAGTTACTAATATTCTCTTTATTTTTATAGATAAGTTTATACACTTCATTTATGGCCAGATAATCCATAATTGTGTTAGAAGGTCAAAAAAGGGGGGCCAATTGAAAATTTCAGTGCTTTAATCCATATATATTTAAATTAATTTAATTTTTAGTCATTTTAATTGCTAAGTTTATTTTTTGTCACATGGTTCTATTTTAATATGTGGATCACAAGCCAGGAATTGCTGACAGACTTATCAGCTGGTCACCTGTATGCTAGATGACATAATTGTGAACCCTGCTACAATGAATACCTTTAATACTCATTATTTTAACCTTTTTACGTCCATTCCCTGAGGGATGTCTTTTGCTAGAGGCAACATGACAAGTATGTGGCTCTAACATTCAATATAAACCCCATCTCACGTCCAGTTTCATTCCAAACTAGATGCGAGAGGTGTGCCTTACCTCTCATGTCTAGTGATTGCGACTGATGTGTATATATTGCTTTCATAGTGATCAATGATATATTCTTTTTACCCGTTTGGCCTTTGATTTTAGCTTTTTACCACTTTTTTTGTGAAAAAGCAAAAAGATAGCATTATAAAAACAATAAAATTTACATATCAGTAAAGGAAAAGAAAAAAAAATAACGAGGATAAAGTGAAGTTATAAAACATACAAGAACGAGCAAGTTTAAGTAAAGAGGGGGGAGCATATTGAACTTAGGCTATATTTGGTTTGATGGAGGGGAAAGGGAGGGGATGGATAGAAGGGGATGTGAAGGGATGGAATGGTATAAGGTTACTTTGTTTGATTTAGTTAGAGGGGAAGGAAGGGGGAGGATTTTTAATGATCTTTTGTTTGGTTCAGGAGGGGAAGGGAGGGAAGTTAATAATCAATTTACTATTTTACCCTTATATGTTGATTTATATTTATTTACTTATACAATTTATTTACATTTGTTTTCACTCATGAAAATTAATCACTCATTTTATTTAATTAGTTAAAACAATTATTAAGGTACTTCTGTCGTATAATTTATTTAAATAATTAACAATTAGGATTTATATGTAGCTTAATTTCAAAATACTAAATTTATACTTAACTTGCCACTTTAATCCAACTTACAACTAGCAAAATGTTCAAAGAGCATAAGAAGAAGAAAGTGTTGGTTAACTGAACTATTTCTAAAGAGTAGAGGAAGAGGTTGAGAAGTGATGCATTTTAGCCTACCAAGGGTATGGATGGAAATATAATAAAATTGGTGGGGGTAAATAGGTCATAATCTTTGGCTTCCCTCAAAAAAACCCCAATTTGGAGGGAATCAAAATAAGGGGAGGGGAGGGAATCAGGGGACATATTTTAGGTTCCCTCTCCTTTAAAATTTTAAACCAAATAAGGGGAGGAATTCATTTTTCATCCCCTTCCCTCCCCCCAACCAAACAAGCCCTTAAAGCTGTGTTGCATGTGGGCTATAGCTAGGGTAGAGCAACGGACGGGTCGGGCTGGTTCAATGACCAACCCGTAGCCCGTTCATTTAAAAATAAGCGGGTTCGGGTTGAGCTCGAACCCCATGGTGCCCATTTAAGCCCGCTTTTTTGTGGAACAGCCTTCAAATGGCTAGCAAGGGCGAGAGATCAGTAACGAACGAGGAGGAGGAGATGCAGAGAAATGTTCCAAGGACCAGAGATCAGCCGTTAATGGAATCCAGCACAAAAGGAAAACCAAAGCAGATTGATTCCCACAACAAACAATGAAGCACATGATAATGCCGCTAACAAAGAACTCACCCAAGCAGGAAAAAATCAACTACCGCTAATCGGTTTCGATCACCATCGGAGAGGCGATAAACAATCTTCAGCTGATACCTTTTTTCCCCTTTTCCTCGCACCTTTTCTCACCTTTCCTGAGCAAAATGGGAACCTTCAACAAGAAAACAAAACTCCAAAAAAAAAAAGTGGGCGGCATTCTAAACAAAACTCCAAAAGCCAGCAACCAAAGGTTTTGTAATATCAACATTAACATGAATTTGAACAAAACTTCTAAATAAAGAATCATTCTAATCAAATTACCTCCCTAATTCAAGACGCTAAGGTGGCTGACGACGTTCTTGGCTTCTCGCAACAAAGAACTTGATATAAGGGGAGGGTTCAACTGTTCAAGGCTTTGAGCTTCTGAGGAGACGGCGTTCACGGCTTCTCGCAGAAGGTGGCTGAAGACGTGAGAGGAAAGAACGAAGAGAGAAATGGGATGAGGAGGAGGCGGCGGCGTAGCTTCAGCATTGAGCCTCTGAGGATAAAAAACAGAGAAGTAGAGGAGATCGTGGGCATCAGATGGGGGCGAACGGAGATCCATCAGCTTGTGCCCAGGCGAGAATGAAGACAGAACGCCACTTAACCTGAGGGTAAGAATGAAGAGAGAACGTCGACTGTGCTGGTCGTCATCGGTGAGGGAGGCGATAAGGTAGGGCTTCTGGTCCAGTAGCAAAAACAACAGGCAGTCGTCGGTGAGGGAGGCGATAAGGTGGGGCTTCTGGTCGAGTAGCAAAAACGACAGGCAGTAGGTGTGTAGAATAAGGGTTTTCTTTGTGCAAAAGGGTGAAAAAGCTTAACGTCATCATGGAAGAGATTCGACCCAGGACCGATGTGTTTTAACCCAACCTCTTACCAATAGGCCAAAGCTTATCATTGTTTGTAAAGCCAAATACTTGTATATTATTATAAAATAAATATATAAAATATTATAAGTATATACGGGTGAGTACAAGCAGCCTAAGGGTGTTCCTATAGCCCATCCCGTTTCATGTATTGACTTGCCCGTTTCGGGCCATTTTTTTGGTCGGTCCAAATAGGCAAATTTTCATACGAGTCTGGACGGGCTCACCTGATTTTGGGTTTTTTACTCAGCCCTAGCTATGGCCATGCCGTGGGGGGCATTTTTGGGTGGCGTTAGTGTGCATGTATGTATTTGCTTATTGACAAAGGAATCAGGAGAGCATATTGAACTTAAGCTGCTTATTGCAGGAGAATAATGAACGAAAAAAGAACTGATGGGTGTTGAAAAACTCCGTATAATTGATTATATTGCCAGCCATCTACACCTGGCCATTGATTCTAACTCAAGTAACTGCCCTCGCAAGAGAAATGCCACGACAGACATACTCCATCACTACCATCTTTTATGATATACTGTAAATTTGAATATCTTGATTTCATCATTTCTCAGATTTGGAAGGCCTTAATTCTTATGGCTACGGACGATTTATATTACGATTCTAAACCCTTTTCTTATTCAGTTGTGCGGAGTCTTAGATATGGAGTTATGAGATAATAAGGTCGGCGCAGAAGGATGGATTCTGTTTTTCTGGGGTCACTATAACGATGGGGTTAAAAAATCATCGATCTATATTTATAGATTAAAACCAAATCAACTGTTTCTCGTGCCGTCCTGTTAACTATAATCTATAGATAATACAGCTTCTTAACCATTATATATATATAAATGTTGCTAATTTATACTACCGATCCATGATTCTTAAGTGCAGATATTAAAAAACTGAATCCTATTTGATGCCTGGGAGTGGAAATCTATTATATTGGATAGGGTTTAAAAACGTACATTTGCATATGCAGCTGCTGTGATGTGGGTTCACACGATATATTTAATCAATATATATATATCAAGTGAATTTTTAGAGATAACAAAATATGAGTCGTAATTTATGAATGAGCAGTGTGATCTATTCTTATAATTTTTACATTTAAAATCATAAATCATGTCTTGATGTGTGGGAAGGGCAAATTGCATTAAATTCCACACAATAACAATATTAAGAAAATGCAATTAGCAGTGAGCTCTTTCCTGTTCAGTGACTAATTTAAACAAGAATAATGTTAATCTATTCCATATTCAATGACTAAATGATATGATGAGAGGTGAGCCTCTCATGTCCAATGATTGCGGCTGATATGTATATATTGCTTTCATAGTGGTTCATGTTATTTTCTCTTTAATCGTTTGAACCTAATGCCTTGTTTGGTATGCGGAACTGATTTTGATGGAACTGAAAGTGGAACTGAGATTAAAAGTATGTTTAGTATGCTGAAAAAAGTGTGGTATTATTTTAATTTAATATTCATATTTATGATGTGAAAAGATAAATATATCCTCCACAACAAGAAAAATTTCTCTCCACACAAAAATTCTTCCCTTCCGCCAGCAATCATCGCCATTGAGGGTGGGGGTCACATAGCACTGAAACGGGGAGGGGCGGAGACAGCTTTTGATCTCTCTCATCTCGTTATCGTGGGTGAAGAGACGGCGGAGGGTCTCCTCTCAGACAAGCGATTGACTCATCTTGCCCAAAATCGCTTCCATTCATGTCGCCGATGAATAGAACTCCTCCAACAACATGGTCGTCTCTCTGTATGCCAGCTATTTCGATCTTTGGGATCAGGGAGGCGGAGCCTACCATGAAGCGTTGTCTGGTGGCACATAGATAGTGGAGCCCATTCATGCCCTCAAGTTCGCTATCGTCATTCGCCGTCTAGTGGAGAGTGGAGCTTTGAGGGTAGAGGTGGAAATGATGAAGGGATTGGTGTTGGAACTTAGTTCCATAGACAAGAATTTGGAATTGAGTTCCAACAATTTTCATGGAACTGGGTTCCATGGGGAACCCACTTCCACAGCACCAAACACACAAAAATCTGGACTCCAGTTCCAGTTCTAATTACTGACCCCAATTCCCAGTTACCAAATGGGGCATAAAGCTGTGATGCCTGTGGGCTATGACCATGCCATGGGGAGCATTTTAGGTGGTGTTAGTGTGCATGTATTTGCTTATTCACAAAAGGAATCAGGAGAGCATATTGAACTTGAACCTGTTTATTGCTGGAGAATCACCATATAAAATCCCATAAAATAAATGTAAGAGCAAAAAAATCTCAAAAGTTAATAAAATATAATGATAAGTTTCAATCCGATAAATGATAAGAGGATCATATTGCTAACCTATTATTGAAACTTTTGACTATTACATTCAATTTTTTTTTGAGTGAAGAGTGCGATTTTATTAGTAGAAAATGTGTACATGGATCACATTAAACTTGAGGTGAACTATATTGCATTCATTCTTTGATTGTACAGTAATTGTCCAATAAAGAAGCTATTCAATTACTTTGATTCCAAAATGTTGGAGTCGGCAAACCAGTAATTAATCTATTTAACTAATAACTCCATGTTTTCCTTTCCTTTTTTCTTTTACAAATCAAACGATTCAATAAATAAATAAAAAGGTAAAGTGATAAATCATTATAAAGATTGTATAACTTGTACGTTGCCTTGCATGTAATGCATAGGCTTTCTTTTCTCATGTCGTGACAAATCCATATGGTTAAAACAAATACATTAATTGGTCTCAGTGTGGAATAAAAAACAAATTCATTGACTTTTTAATGCCTTATTTGTGCATTAATGTAAGTGTTGATTAATTAAAAAAAAGATTAATTTATTAATAAGCACGTAAACTTTGAAGAAGTCTTTTGCTACCTTAGAATGGATATATGATCGCATCTGATCGAGGCCTTGTTTGGTTATTGAGGATAGTGAAAGGAAGTGGAATGGGAAATCTTGTGTTTTTTTTTTAATTTGGAGGGAAAAAACAATGAAGGCATGCGATTAAAAAATCTAAATAAAGATTAACTTCTTTTTTTAACTATTAACTATTTTATTTATTTATTTATTTTATCCACCTTCTGATGTTCTCAGTCTCAGCTACGCACCACTGAACCGCGTAGATTCGTCGACCAGAAAGCCTGGAAGGAATCATCCATGGCAATCTTATGGGGAAAAAACAGAAGGACGCTGAAGGCTACAGGTGGCCCGAAAAGTTCGGTGTTACACGTTGGTTCCTATGGCAATGGAGCAATCTACAAGTACACATTCCTGCTTGACTGACTTCAAGAGACCCCAGCAAGGAGAGCAACAAAATATTTGGAGCAATTTGAGAAAGGGTGGGATGATGACACGCTGGAACAAAATAATAATGACTCTGAAACGCAATTTGGTGAAGTGGCAATTACCTGAAGCAGGATGGAATACAGATGGAACCGTGATTGGATCAGGTCTTGCCAGAAGTGGTGGGCTGATCAGAGGAGATAAAGGATAATGGTTAGGTGGCTTCTCCAGAAAACTAGGCCCCTGCGATGCAAAAGCTGCTGAAGTATGGGGGCGTGCCAAAGGCCTGAGGCTATAGCTTGGGAGAATGGTATTCCGAAAATCTGATGCAAAAACAGGTGGTAGAAGAAATCCTTCAGGCTATGGAGATAAGTGGATGCTATCTACTTGGATAACAAATTAAAGAATTAATTGAGAGAGAGAGAGAGAGAGACTGGAACGTGCATGTACAGCATATCTATCGTGAAGGGAACAGATGTGCCGATGGTCTAGCTAAGCTCAGTCTGAGGCAACGAAATCACTTGATCATATGGAGGATACCCCCTCCCCTACTGATATTTTACATGTTTACAAATACGTTGAGGGAGAGAAGTTTGTAGATTTCGAGGTGATTTAACGGATATTTAAATACTTTTTACAGATTCTAAAATACTTTTTATAGATTTTAAAAAAAAAATTGACTTAACTTACTTTTACAATTGGGAAATTTTTTTTTGAAACAAACATTATTATGTTTGCAAAAGACGATATTTTTTTTGATACACAACGAGAGCTCAACAGCTCAGAAGAAAAGAAAGGGCACTAAGAGGTAGGGTAAGAACCCAAAAGATCGTTAGAGCACAGCTCTTGAAGGTGGAGCGGGTAAAAATAGTAAACTCTAAAAGAAGAAATAGCCTCCTTTGCAAGAGCATCAGCCACACGGTTCTGCTCCCTCGGAACATGCTGAATCGAAACAATCCACTCCCTCTCGATGAGGTTCCTGATATTTGCAAAAAGCAAACCGGTATTAATAATATTGGAATTTAAATTATGCATGTCAACCAGTAATCTTGTATCAGATTCCAATATTATCCTTCTAAAACCGAGATCAAAGGTCATTTGAATACCTCTATAAATAACACATTCCTCAGCAACATATGTGGTTCACGTTTACCCAAGGACTTTGCAAAACATATGATCTAGGAACCCAAGTGATTCCTAATAATGCCCCCGCATCCAGCCCTTAGTGAGGATTGAGTAACAGCTCCATCAACGTTGATCTTAATCCACCCACAGTCTGGTGGGTGCCACCTTGGAAGTTGATTAACATAAAGATCAGAACACAATTGTAAAATGTCGCTACTCTAGATGTAGAACTTCCATGAAGCAAAGATAGCATTGAAAGGATAAGGCGGTTTGATAAAATGGATATAAAAAATATCACTGTTCCTCCATGTCCATAACAACCAACAAACAACTCCCCATAAAAGATTCCAATTGGATATAAAGGCCAATCCCAAATTTTTGGATAAGTTCACTGCAATCCAATCGCGAAGGGAGCATGAGAAGAAAGAAGATAACATAGAAGGGTGAACAGCTTTAAACCATAGGTCCCTGGCATACTGACAATCACAAAGGATTTGTAAAATATCCTCTTCTTCCTCTTGGCACAAAGGGCATAGAGATGACACACTAGTTCATTGGCCCCTCCAAGCAATAGTTAGAAGTCTGTTGTGGAAAGTCTTCCATAAGAAGATTTTAATTCTCTCGGCCCCTTTCCACTTCCAGATCTTATAAACAGAACAAGACATATTTGGAGGACTAACTTCAATAGAGAAATAGGCACTCTTAATTGTAAAATTTCCTAGAGCTGAAAGACCCCATGCCATAAGATCAAGCCCAGCATCTGGTCTAGGAGGTATTGTAGGGACCAATCTGGAAATCACTTCTCTATTGACTAGACCATTAAGTCTATGAAAGTCCCAATTGCAATTGACAACCCAGTCAGCTACCATTAAGCCTTCCTCTTCTTCAAAAAGAGTTCTAGAGCATAAATCCTTGACTTTCTTCCCTAGAATTAACTAGATATCAGAAAAGAATTTCACCGTGTTCTCATTTTTCACTAGCCATTTAGTACCATTTTCCACCAATTCTTGTTGCTCACAGATGAAACGCCATAAATTGGAGTCTCTAGGTTGAGAGCTAAAAAGGTTTTGATCACTTCTAAGCATATACTTATGTTGCAAAGCTTCAGCCCATAAACCATGAGTTCCCATCAGAAGATTCCAAGCCAATTTTACTCCAAAGGCCTTGTTCACCGACTGCAGCATTCTAAACCCAAGACCTCCATGGGTTTTCAGAAGAATAACAACCTTCCAACGCACATAATGAAACGCCTTTTTATTTAGAACCCCATATAAAATCACGTTGAATCTTTTCGACCTCATGATAAATGGTCACAGGAATTTTAGCGACTTGCGGTATTCCTCGCTTTGTGATGTATGCTTTCCATGGGCTTAACCCCTCTTTCACCAAAAGAAAACATCCATGGCATTCGGGGCCCCAAAAAAAAAAACGGAAGAGGGACAATTCAGTAATTGCATTTTTGTTATTCATGGCCTCGCAGCGAAAGACGTGCTGCGGAATAAAGCACAGAAACCTGTCCTGTGGGAACCATTGATGTAGATATACAAGACGCGGCCTTTCTTCCTTTCTCGATTGCCTATCGTTTCTCATTCTCTTTCCCCTGAAATTTAGGGTTGATCTCCTGTAAATTCTCCTCTGTTTAGGGTTCTCTTTTCGTTGTTTGTTATAAATTTCCATCTTTGTAGAAATTTATTGTGTAAATACACAAGTTCACTTCTCATTTACTACACATTTCAATCAGATTTTGATTTGGAATCTTTTAATTCCCTCGGTTTCCTCTCTGTACAGACCGACAAGTTAAATACTTTTCTTCGGGCCGTGTCACTTTTCTGAAACTCGGTATCGCTGAACAGTAACTAGGTCGGCGTAAAAGGGGGAAGTGATTTGGTTATCTGAAAAACATTGGGCTGTGCAAAAATTGCTTCCTGGTTTCTGACAAAATTCATATATTTTATTCTGCAAAATTGGTTGTTTTATTCGAGTATATCTGATAAAAAATTCATCCTTTTGAGTTTGGAATCCTTAACCCAACTGTAAAAGAAGCAGAAGCAGAAGCAGCGGGTGACCGAGCATGGCGGTTTCGACTATAGCCTTGTACGGCAGCCCTCCGAGCAGTGTTTGTTCGACGCCGCAATCCTGCCAGATCAATGGGCATGCGTCCTACGACTTAGAATTGGGGTCTCGATCTTCTTCGTCGCCTTCGAATACGGCACCCACTTCTCAGAAGTCAGTAATGGGTGGCCTTTCCTGCCTGTTCTCTTCTCCGACGGTGAAGCATGCTCCGTTATCGAGCTTATCTGGCGGAGGTGAAGAATTGGGCACTTTGAGGCACGACAGAGGGGAAGAATTGAAGGAATTGAGCAGCTCCTTTTCATATTCTCTGAGTAAGTCTGCTGGTTCTTCTTGGAAAAGGGACCCGAGTCCAGTTTCGGTTTTCCAAGGACCAATTTCGTGTAGCAGTGGCTCTGTCAGCGGGAACATGAGTCAACAGAGCTCAATTCGTGGTGGGACATGTAAAATGTACAATGGATTTGTGAGAAATGCACTAGGGACCTGCTTAGATTATGAATCGCCAAGTCTTGAGGTTTCTCGTGATGGCTTAGATTTGGGTTCTTCTACCGTAGAGGATGAATTCACCTTCAATTTTGAGGATGTTTTTGTGGGGAGTAGATCTGAGCCATACGCTAGGGAGTTGCTACGGGGTGCCCAATTGAGGCATAAAATCTTTTGTGAAGACGTCGTAATTAAGGCTTTTCATGAAGCCGAGCAGGCCCATAGAGGGCAGGTGAATAGAAACTTTTATGCTTAAAAAAATACTATGTTTTATAATTTTAATGATGTGAGTTTAAATGTTCTGAATCCTTTACTGTAGATGCGAGCTTCTGGTGATCCATATTTGCACCATTGTGTGGAAACAGCAGTGCTTCTTGCTTTGGTTGGTGCCAATTCCACAGTTGTTGCTGCAGGGATTTTGCATGACACCCTTGATGATTCCTTTGTGACATTCGATTATTTATTGGGGACGTTTGGTGCTGGGGTTGCTGAATTAGTTGAAGGGGTGAGGAAAATGTCTTCTGCATATCCATGACATTAGGTGTACTGCAATTTTGCATTTTTAGTCCGTTTGTTCTAAATTAGCTTTGAATTAATCTCTCCCTTGTACACGATGTCAAGTTTATTGTGGTGTCAACACTTCTATTCATTATTTGATTGTGTAAGTTGATAGGTAGAATTTGGTCAAGTTTAGTATAGATGGACCTTGGTGAAAATCGAGCTATGTTTTCCTCCCTAGGTTGGTCCAAATGTTATAGATTCTTTGCAATGACATAAGGCGTCCAAAGTAGCTTGGATTTAGCTTAATTGAGCTCTTATCGTTATTGGTGTGTGAGACCGTGGTTGGTACTGTTGCAAACTGGTTTTATAGGGTTTCACTGACGGGACATAGACTGATTTCTTATTCATGACAGGATGCAAGCACTTAATGATTCTATTATGATTGTAATAGCGATAGAACTTCCAATATTCTGAACTTCCAATATTCTTAGTATCTAAGGATATTTATAATGGTTTTGTTATCTTATGCGTGCTAGTTTAATTTGAGTTATGATTTTGTGGCTTTAAATGTTGGAATCTATACCCCCGAAATGTCTGTACTTGGAACTTTTGGGTTTTTGATGGTTTTACCCTTTGAAGATCCTCACTAATCTTTATGGCATTTCAGGTTTCTAAGTTGAGCCACTTAAGCAAGCTTGCACGGGATAATAATACTGCTAGCAAATCAGCTGAGGCAGACCGACTGCATACTATGTTCCTTGCTATGGCTGATGCAAGAGCTGTCCTTATTAAATTGGCGGATCGGTTGCATAATATGATGACCCTAGAAGCATTGCCATTAGACAAGCAACAAAGGTTTGCAAAAGAAACGTTGGAGATTTTTGCACCTTTGGCAAATCGCTTGGGAATATCTAGTTGGAAGGAACGGTTAGAAAATTTATGTTTTAAGCATCTCAACCCAGACAAGTACAAGGAGCTGTCATCAAAACTTGTGGATTCGATTGATGATGTTATGGTCACATCTTGCAAAGAGAAATTAGAAGAAGCATTGAAAGATGAAGGCATTTCTTATCATGTCCTTTATGGGCGGCATAAGAGCTTGTATAGTACTCATTGCAAAATGTTGAAGTACGTCACCTCTCTTTCCCTCCATCCGTTTAGCTCCATAGCTTTTTTATCTTATATTTGGCATATTAGAAAGGTGTGCAAAGATGATACTAGGGCACTAGCGGTTGTGGTTTTTTCTTGGGAAGGTTTGGTAACATTGTTTACACCTTACACAGTAATAAACTACACAAATTTTTGTTGTAGGGTTGAAGATAATTGCTGTTGCTGTGCATGTTCATTTACAGATTGAAATTGATGTTTGCATTGTTATGGATTAAGTTATTTCATATTTTATCGCATATAACTGTATAAAGCTACCATTTGCTAATGAACAAGCATTGCATCCTTAGCATCAGAAATGCTGAACCATATATTGTTTGTGCATTTAAGATTCTTAATGTTTGATTTATCTATTTGCAGAAAGAAGCTAACTATGGATAAGATCCATGATATTTATGGGCTGCGCTTGATTGTTGACAATGAGGAAGACTGCTATAGAGCCTTAAGAGTTGTTCACCATTTATGGTCCGAGGTGCCTGGAAAGCTGAAAGATTACATAAGTCGCCCCAAGTTCAATGGGTGTGTCATCTCAAGAATTGTGGTGGTGGTGGTCTATTTTCTATGCCTGCATTGGTATAATTTTATCTAATTTTCTTGTAAATTCAATTGTGTAATTTAGGTATCAATCTCTGCATACTGTAGTGATGGGTGATGGCAAAGTTCCGATTGAAGTACAAATTAGGACAAGAGAGATGCATTTGCAAGCAGAATATGGATTCGCTGCACATTGGAGATATAAGGAATGTGATTGCCAGCATTCTTCATTTGTACTTCAGATGGTTGAGTGGGCTCGATACGTTGTAACCTGGCATTGTGAGACAATGAGTAAAGATTCTTCATCTGCCGGATGTGCTGATCCAATGAAGCCTGCATGCAAGTTTCCTTTTCATGCTGATGATTGCTCATATTGCTATAAACCTCATTCTGGTCAGGATGGGCCTGTTTTTGTAATCATGATTCAGAATGATGAGGTTCGTGACCCAGTTTATATATCTTAACTTCAAGTTTCCTCTTCCTTCCTTTCACTGCTATGAACGTTTCTAGTGTAAAACAGTGATAGAGATTTTCCATGCATATCTCAAGCTCATTTTCTTTATATAAATTATTTCCAGATACTCGGGAGATTAGACAATGACATACCGCTTTAGTCTTTTATTACTTCTGAAATATTAATTGCTTCTTGATGGATGTGCAGATGTCTGTCCAGGAGTTTCCTGCAAACTCGACAGTTATGGATTTGGTGGAAAGAGCTGGGCGTGGAAGCTCTGGACCTTCTTCACTGAAGGAAGAATTGAGGCTGAGGCTGAACCAAGAGCCTGTAAATGATCATACATGCAAGTTGAAGATGGGAGACGTGGTGGAGCTCTCTCCAGCCATACCTGACAAGTCGCTGACTGAGTATCGGGAAGAAATCCAGCGTATGTATGACAGAGGGTTAACTATATCAAGCTTAGTGCCTGCTGCTGCTGCGAGTGGTATGGTTGGCTCAACAAGCTGACCTTTGTTGTTGGGATGCATGCTGCCGGTAACCATGTTGTGTCAATTGCTGTGTGTGAATATGGATGTGAAATTGTAAATGTCTTGTAAGGGTTCACTAACTTTGATTCAACTATGTGCTGAATGACTGATAATGTATTTATTCCTCTTATATTTATCACAGCCCATATAGTTTTAAGGTTTGTGCGGTATCGCGATTGTTCCTCACCATGAGGTTCCAATATATATATATATATATATAAAATTATAAAAAATTCGTACAACAAATGAGTAGCAATGGCTTCTTGTTATTCTATCGCCTATTGTTTACTTGTTGTATGATTTTTTGGCATTTACATTCTTTTCTTGAGATTTTATAATGATTCTTCATAATCATAGTTGCATCTCTTTGCATAGTTTGAGTGTTGATATTTTCTCACTGTTAGTGAGCATCATGGAGTCATGGGGTTATTTGATGCATAGTACGTAAATGACATGAAATGCCTCGGGTATTTACTTAAAGCAATAACAGTAATGATAATCTTGAAATTTAAGAAGATCCGGTTGCAAATAAAGACACTGATTGATCGAGGAGAATTACATCGCTAATCTGTCTCTGGGAGAGGAGGGTTTGGGTTGATAACTTCATTTCCTGGTTTGCAACAAGTTGCGTTTAATGATGGAATATTGTTGGTCAAGAAGTCCTCAAACATATTTGAAGTGTGCATTTGCTTTTAAACTTTCTGAGTCTCGTTTCTTCTCTGTGAATTGCAGAAATGCAGATTGCTCAATTGCTCTTTTTTTATTACAAAATGACTGAAAAGAAAGATACGTCTACTCACTGAAAAAATGGATGCGTCTACAACGTAGGTTGAACAACATGAATTTAAGAAATTATTCGGCAAAAAAAAATCAAATTAAGAAAATAAAGGGCCTGTTTTTTGGATTAACGGTGAAAGAAGTGGTTTTTTTATAGAAGTGACTTTTGAAAAGGACTTTTGAGAAGAAGTTAAAAAGGTAACGTGATTTATGTTTGGATTAGCGGTGGAGAAGTGACTTTTTTGAAAAAGGTGAAATTGTTTGGATTAGCGGTGAAGAAGTGATTTTTGTTGCCAAATTACATAAAAGGACATGATTTTCGTTAAATATCGTATATTTATAACAATTAATTTATTTTTATTTGTAAGAATTTTGAGGAAAAATAATAGAAAATAATTATAAGAACACAACAATAATGAGTGAAATTAAACATTTTCATGAAATTCATGAAAACACTTCATCTCTGTTC
>JANTPZ010001031.1:0-29246 GCA_025593235.1 Vachellia pachyceras | reverse complement strand
TGAGGATGATCATTGTTCGTGTACCCATCTTGAGAGTGAAGATTGGACCGTACTTTGGTCTGAGTTCTTCAACATATTCAAAGAAGAGCTTCCCAGAACGAGCCACTTGAAAAAGATTCCCAACAATTGGCGATCCAGGGGGACCTGGAGGAAGATTGAGCTTTTTGGATTTGGATTTGTGGGTGAGCAAGAAAATGAGGCCAGAGAAGAAGAAAGTCAAGAGGGTGAAGATGAGGTGGTAGTAGGAGGAGGAAGAAAGATAAGATGTTAAAAAAGAGCGGAGTGCCATTTTTGAAAAGGGGATGGGGAAGAAAATGAAGGAAGAGATGGGGGATTAAGTAAAGGGGAGGGTATAAAAATGGAAGGAGCATGAAATTTTTGGTGACATTAATTAAAGTCACTTTCAAAGTGTACCACCAGAATGGACAGTGCCACAGTGGTGGTTGTGAGGCTAAGTATAGACATATAGAGCCCATACTGTTTCTTTCTGCAAATGTGAAGATAAGAAATTGCTGGGGGTGTAATAAAGAGTTGAATTAAAGGGGCATGGATGTTGGTAAATTGAATGCTTTTCAGTCTTCACTAGTTCTCCGCTTCTTACTTTTTGATTCAAATAACCAAAGTAAAAAGTTGACTAAATAATTAAAAAATGGAGTAACTTATATGATATGAGTGGCATCTTAGCGAACAGGACTAAAATTTTCTTCCTGGCTTTTTTTTACATCTATTATGGTGTCTCATTTTCAAGCATTATAAGATTAGTGGAGAGATAATTTATCCTCTCTATCGTCTAAAGTTATTAAATTATAAATGTTGTTGAAGATCATATTCAAACGTCAGTTTCTTTGTTTTGAAAAGGCTGAAACAGGTAAAGTTTTATCTTTTTTTTGGCCTTAAAGTTTAACTTATAATCGTGTTAAGTAAAGTTTAAAACTGTTGTTATCTAAATATGTATGGAGTTGATGGTGTATATATGCACGGTCCATTTATGCACTTTTAATATATCTTGTTATAGAAGTATACAATAATTGTATAATTTTGATGGTAGAAAGCATGAGCTGACGAAAATGGCGGGTGATGGTGCGAAATTGAATGCATCCAACTACTTTTAATTGAGGGGTAATTAGGGGATGAGAACTAATGATGCGGCTCACAGATTTAGGAATCTCAATGGGTTTGTTTGGGGAGGCCGTTTGCGTCCCCAAAAGCTATTCCCGCGTTTACTGAGATAAAATTCCTCTTATATATTTACCTTAAAATTTGTGTCTGTTCTTCCAACAGACTATCCAAATAACACAATGTCAATGACGGAGCGGCAGGGAAAAAGAAATGGGCGCTCATGGAAGCTGCCCCCACTCCCAGAATTTGTAAGTCAGTTTTAAGGAATTTTAACTGAAGCCGCTTGAATAGTACAGTAGTTATTGCTTTGTCCTTGTATCTGCTCAGCTTCAACACGTTACAGTACCTCCTCTTTTATTGTTATATTTATTCGTTCCTGTAGCCTGTTATCCTATTTACAGGATACGTATAAGATATTTTTTATCTTTGATATAAATAATCTTATTAAATTTATTTATATAAGCATTGTTAGACTTGATTGGGGATAGCTTTTCCTAATGTGTTCTTTTGCATTCACCTAGACTTGATTGTTTTGCCATGCATTTCAAGGGGCTTCCATCCACAGCTTCAATTACTCCCACGTAATACTCTCTGCTGGATTGCCCCCTCCCATCATTTAAAGCAATTTGAACTTGTTATAACACGACTGTTTTTTTCTTCATTATTATGTGAACATTGGAATTTTTTTAGGAGTGACAAGTAAAAAGGTACAAATTTTATGTACGATTCTTTGGTTAATTTGTTCTGTCTATGTGGGAGTGAAGTTCAAATTACATGCTTCTTTCATTATTAACACACATACATATATTCTGCCAAAAATTTTAAATTATTTTGTATGTCATGCAAAATTTAGTTATGAAGAAAAAAACTAACTCAAATGGTTTGAGTAAGATGTTCAAGCCCTTTAAATAAACAGTTGAAGTTTGATTATGGATATTTTTTATAAAATAAACCCAATTGAAAAAAAAATCTATCTTATTTTTAGCTTGCTCCTAAAATATAGCATAGGAATAATAGGAATGAGGAGGCTAAATAAGATGAGGTTCCCTAGAAGCCACTTGTTGAACATCGGTTTTGCAATCCTTGTCCATATTTTGTTAATGTACTCTTTTCACTAATAAAAACGTATGAGATTTGTGGAAGTGGAATTGTTTGTTAGAAATTAAAGGACCTACAAAGTCGGCAACACATTTATGCATTGATGTGATGGCAATGACACAATCTTAATCTAAGGAAACAAACCAAACAAGTGGGAAACTCTCTGTCTATCCCTTCCTCCTCCTAGGAAACTCACTTTTGCACTTCGGTTTTCAAATACATTTTAGATTTGGGTAATAAATTTTGTGATAGAGGATTTTCAACCATTGTCTCTTTATTTTCAATAATCGTTATCTAACTTTTTTTTTTTGCCATCGTTATCCTTTTAATGTATCTAACATCTTTATTTTCAATAATCGTTATCTAACTAAGTTAATTCAAGCATCTAGAAAAATAAGTCTCCTAGCCTGATGTTTTGGACTAATACATAAAAACTCACCCATGAAGTTGGCCAAACAAACCCATAAGGATTCAACCATATTAATTAAATGCAGGGGAGCTGCCGTAATTCTACCAAATCTACATGGGTTTACAAGTCAAAACATATTTACATTATGAACATCTTGTATCTAAGGACCGCATAGCGCAGTGAATTAGCGCGTTTGACTTCGGATCAAAAGGTCGTGGGTTCGACTCCCACTGTGGTCGAACTCAAGTCATCTTCTTTTGTCTCTCTCCCTCGCGTTTCGTTCCCGATTTGCTGATCAAAGCTTTCGATTTTCTAAACCCATCCTCATTTGGATGAGAAAGCGATGCTAGGTCTCACTCCTCTCTCCCAACCCTCAATCTCTACTCCATTTTTTACAGCTTCAACTCCAAGCCCTTGTTGCTGCTCTTACACCTTCCCCTTCTCTTCTACCCCCAAAACCCAGCGTTTGATTCCCAGAAAACCCATTACACTTGTGGTATTTGCAGAGAACAATAATGGGCCGAACGAACTGAAGGAAGAAGACAGACCAGAACAAGACGATGTTTCTTCAAATGGGGACAAGGATGATTCGAGCAAAGACCGACGCTCCTTCTTCAATTTCAACTTGAGGACTCTCCTTGATCCTGATCCTGACAATGTATTGGCCATCTGTTTGACGGGTCTGCTTACATGGGCAAGTGTTCAAGTTCTCTGGCAACTCTTTTTTATCTCTCTAGCTATTCTTCTTGCCGCTCTCAAGTATTCTTTCATTGCCGCTCTTCTTATTTTCATTCTCATAACCCTTCTTTAGATCATGATAATAATCGCCTTTTCTATATTGCAAGTCTTCTTTATATGAGTTACCCGTTGGTTTGAATGATATTTCAAGTGCAGATGTACTGCAGAATCAACTTGTGAATAGTTTTCATTCTTGATTCAGTTTTTCTCACTTGAGAACTATGATACGAACCTGTATAAATGGCTTTCAAATTGAGAATGGGGGATAGCATGTGAATGGATTGAGCACCTCTCATTTTAGTTCATACTTCAAATTTAGTGAAATTGCTTCGGTCTCTCTATTTCCAAAAGAACGAATCAAGAAGCCGGGTTCATACCATTTTTCACTTTACCTTGTTACTTTTAGGAGAGTTTAACTCAATGCAATTTGTCAACTTTTTTTTAACCCTTCCTCCCTTCTTCGTTCTTTTTTGAAATGTTATAAATTTTTCTTTTTTCTCCTTGCCATCTCTTTGTTTATTTGAAATGGCATTATTACCTGATGTTAAGATATATGAAGTCTGTTAGCGACATTTATTAGTTAGGCACTTGTTCTATTAGAAAGGTATGGTCACCATAAAAGGTACCTATGTAGATTGTAGACGTACTGAGCATTCAATTAAGATGAGAAAAGCTTTCCATTCTATTTTATATTCTCATCTTTGTGCATGTTTTTTATTTTCCCTGTCTGTCCTTTTTCTTTAATGCTTTGCTGGACTCAGCTTTCAATGGAACGCATTAGAATTTAGAATGATTCCCATCTGGTCATAATTCACTTCTTAAGAAAAAGGAGTAATCTTCAATCACACAATATTTACCAAGCCCAATGAAAGAAATCCTTCTTCTATGGAGACAACAAATCGTAGCAGCCATAAATGTTCACAGTCTGCAAGCGTACGTAGCAAATTTAGGAGCTATTCTTGCAAAATTTGAGAACCAAGAAAATGTGTTTCTTCAAGTTCCATTTGCCATAGCTTCACCACAGGTGAAGCAACTCAGCGTGATGCCTCTCTACTATCTAGTTTAAACATCCTCGAAGACATGTATATTAATCGAATGTTCTCTAGCCAGATCTGGTATATACAATGCCCATGTCTCAGATTTACAGTTAGATCTTATCATCAACGAACAAGAATCAGTTTCAGTGGCTCTCTCCAACAAGTACTTGAAAACTACTGCGGAGGAAGAATTTGACTCTACAAAGAAATGAAGCATGGCCTCTAGTTCCCTTACCAGCAGAAAATTACCCATATTCAAGATTTGCATAATGCATATGAGGTTTTTCAAAACTAGACTTGAAGATAAAGGCTTCCAAAACAAAACTGGGCGTTTTTGGATGATGACAGATATCAAATGTGATGTATGAACATGTAAAGGTCAGATTCTTTGATGCCTCAATCAAGCTTGCGTTATTTGTAGGTAGTTTGGATATCCATCTGTAGGAGTTGGAACCATTGGCTTTAGATAAATCACACATTTGCTTGGCTGCAGATGATCCGTGTACCGGTTATGGGGTCACCTTGTAAATTAACTGTTCAGACTAATTTTATCTTTGGTTCTTAATATAATAATTATTTGATTTAGGTATGTTAAGAAAATGAGTTAAACACTCTTGTATAATGTTATATTATATACTAGTTCATAGGATGGTTAAATTAGTTTGAAAAATATTAATTATAAGAAGCAAAATGAATTGAGATTTTATATTTAAAATTAAATTTAACTTTCCATTTAGCTCTTAGGGATTGGGAGAGTATTTTAGTGTCATACAATATTTTTTCCTTGCAAACCAAATATCAGCAGAGTAATAAACCATAACCAAGAGGCTCAAGGGTCGTTACGGTCTTCAAGGATCAATGAAATTGCACGGTTCACAATATAGTTCGTTCTTATCATAACACTTTCAATTCCATCAGCTTTTACCCCTAAACAAATTGATAGTTAGATAGATGATTCAAGTGTTGTGTTGGGTATTGAGTTTAGGTTCCCCCACATGGTTAAAGGTTGGAATCAGACAGAGAGATGGAGATAAAGAGAGCACCTCGCGACAGAGAATGATTACGCCTGTAAAAGGCAATTAAATATCAGTCAAAGAATTAAGTAGCGGGCTTATAGCCAATTCATTTACATTAAATATACACAAGCCTCAAAAATATATATATATTTTTTTTTGCTCGAGGCTAAATGAGTATTATTGCAATGAACAAAATTTGACGAGAATCAAAATGACATCACCAAACTATGATCTTGTATAACACACGTCTTCTGTAACGATGTCCTTTTTCAATATAAAGTCAGACATTATCTGCATAAACTTGTTCACTCCTGAGTATTGGCAATCATTTGCTGCAGACGGTTCATAATATAGGAGAAAGGGGGGCGGCTCGATGGTTCACTGCATTATGACCAGATTGTTATCAGAATGACATTGGAGGTATGGATAAAGCCAGTCAATCAAACATGGAATTTAAGAAAAAAGGCGAATTTCTCAGGCACACCAATCTAAATGATAGATTAGTTAATATAATCTTTTATTCTTTAAGTTTATCTCATTTTGATTTTGAACCCTCAAATTTTAAACCATGGGTTTTGGTCCCTCAAGTTCCAGGGGAAAAATAATCTAGGTTTTATTTTACAGGGATTTTTTAAATGGAATGAAACTTGAAAGGCTAAAACCTATTATTTAAAAAGGGTCCAAAGATTATCTGGGGCCCCAAAAATTTCCTTTTTATTTTTTATTCTACTTACATGGCCCAGCAGAGTTGAATCAAGGCAGCCACTTCGGGATTCACAAAGCTCGGAACCTCTAGGCTTTTGCCCATGAAACCGACAGCTGCAACAACCTGCAGCAACGACCAAGTGGATTTTGAAGCTTCAATAAAAAAAATGCTGTCAAAAACTCAGGAAGAATACGAGATCAATTCTTAACTACACAGAGAGAGAGAGAGAGGAACGACCATGTTCATAATAGATAGGAACACTTGTATTTTCTTCGTTCCATAGCATTTACAGCAAGTACCTAACAATCTACAGATCTAAAGTGCACTGACAAGAAAACAACCTGAGATGGATTTAAATTTCTCCAAGGTTGTTGCAGGGTCACCAGTTCCCACAGAATTACACCAAAGCTGAATATGTCACACTTTTCATTTGATGGTTCGTTGCGAATGACTTCTGGTGCCATCCACTCAGGCTGTTTATGTTCATAACAGAGACGTATTTAGATTGTGAAATGGCCGAATAGGTATTTAGGTAAGAAAATATCCCAAAAGAATGAAATAGAACTTACCGTCCCAGCAGCTGTTTTAGACGAAAGAAATGTGTTTGCCTTGGAACGTGAGAGACCAAAATCACATACCTGGCACATAATGTTAAAACAAATTGTTGCCAATATTCTCACCATAATTTTTTTAATCCATAAGTGTAAGACACAGAAGTGATAAAGCTAAAACATAAGTCAATCATAATGCTACTGTGGAAAGGCAGGAGTTACAAGAATGGGTAATAGACCAAACAATTTAAAATACTAGCATGCCTCTTAAAATATGAACCGCGGTTACAGGACACTACGCATTTGAGGGCTCATTCCAAGACATCTTTAAATCTCTATAAAGGGTAGGGGACCAAGTAAACAAGGCTCTCACTAGCTGGGGTCAACCCTTGCAACCTTAACGTTGTATAAAAATTCTAAAGCCACACTATTCATATATTACAAACATTATTTTTCAAAGTCTATGCAACACACTGGACCTGCTTAATATATACAAGAAAAGCAAGGGACAAAGCTTCTCTAGAAATCCTAAATGACAATCTAGGAATTGTTAAGATTTGGTAATGACAATGTTGGCAAATGATGAACTGACTAGCTGTCGGCTGAGCTTAATTCCTAGTTTAGCTTCTAAGCACTCGAGTATTAAATCAATAATGCAGCAAGCTCCAATAAGTTATAGATTCCTAAAACTGAAGTAATCTCCACCTCTGTAGGATCTGTGTTTGAATCCAAGTGGAAGGCAAAAAAAGAGGCAATGCATGAGGCGCCATTTAGCTTTAGATCAGTAGTATAGAAGTCATCTCTAAGCCCAAAGGATCTGAGTTTGAATCCAAGCCAAAACTAACCAAGCAAAAAAAGGCAATGTAGCAAGCAAAGCAAGGGTTGCCTGAAGTTACCTTGACTGTATAAGTATCGTCCACCAAAAGATTTGGAGACTTCAGATCTCTATGAACAATGGGAGGTCTCATTTGATGAAGATAATTCATTCCACTTGCCTGGACAACAAAGACAACAACTCAATTATTATTCTGCGTTTGATGGAAAAAAGGCACTGAAAACGGCAAGACTAGCAGGTTTTTCCCAATAAATCAATACCACATCATAAGCCATACATAACCGATGCTTCCCACTGATAACTAATCTAGCATCTGGCATGCGCAGAAGTTCAAACAAGCTTCCTCTGCAATTCAAAACAGACTGCTTACTAGGTGACACTAATTTTAATTTCAAGTAGGCACTAAAGTGAGTAGCAAAGATGATCATTCCATAAATTCATTGCACCTTGATAAATATTCTGTCACTATCGACAAGTTGGGTTGTTCAAAAACTGCACCCATGAAGAGAACTATGTTTGGATGCCGCAGACGTTTCATGAGTGATACCTAAGAAACGAACTGGCACACTGAAGGGAAATTGAGTGGAATATTAAATACATATGTACAAAATCTACTACAAAGCATACCTCCTTTCTAAATTCTTCATATCGTTCTGCATCAAAGCCTTGAACCTTGAGAATTTTAACAGCAACATCCTAACAATTGCATGTTGTGGATTAAGTAACAATATTGTATGCCATAACCCCTTCCAAAAAATAGAAAGAATGGAGAATGAAATAAAAGAACGGAATAGTGGCAAGGTAGCCAACACAAAGATAATGATATTCTTGGGGCAAAAAATAATTATATTGGTAAGTAGTTCTACTTTTGGACTACTATTCCCAACAGTTTTTTCCCCTAACTTTCTTTGCAGGGTATCCTACTTGAAAAAAGTCTTGCCATAGACTACTTGATTGATAAGCTTAAACCACAAAGCAAGAGCCCAGCTTCGGAAATGTATGGCTTTGAACACTCAATCAGCAGACATGAAATTTTAAGCTGTTGATCATAAGCCCAAATAGGTTTCTGCTACTACAATTTGTGTCCCTGTAATTCCATGTCAACTTAACAGGGTTGCAGTTCAGCAACTCAGTAAATTGGTCCAATATGTTCTGTGTCACCACTCACCAGCAGAGCAGGTTTACCTACCTTCATTGTTTGCCTATTCAGAAGCCAAAATGGGGAGGAAGGGAACTTGGATTCATGATTTGCAATTATCGTTTCCTAATCTAGTGAAGAAGAAATGAGAGAATTTTTCGTAGAATGATATTATTCTTGCACAAGCGAGAAGTACTCTTGGCAGCATCCATGATGGGGATCAGTGTCTTTGTTAGATGTGGTTTTACTATCGTGGACAGAACCCCCAACAGCTGGAGGTTGCCTGACCAGGGATGGTTCAAAGTAGTTAACATTAATGGCACCATTTCTGAGTTGAATGATGAGGTCAAGCCAGATGTGGAGGTATCTGTGGAAATAAAACTAGCCTTTTGTATGGCTTCATTTATAACTCGGGGGCAACTGTAGGGTTGTATGCTTGAGCTGCAGTTGGCATTGGATCACAGTTCTAGAAGGGTTCTCTTAGAAAAGGACTTAGCTGATACAGTGGAACTTATGAATTGCAGGATGTCAGTATGCATCCAGAAAGGGAAGTTCCGCAGCAAATCAAGGATGTTATGTCTAGGAAGTGGGAATTATAGTTAAATCAATTCTTCAGAGGGCCGACAAAGCTGCTGACTTGCTGGCAAAGAACTATCTCACCGTGGTTCCTGAGTACCAAGCTACCCATGCTCCTACTTTAGAGTTGTCTTGTGTTATATAGTTTTATACTTGTAGTAAAAAGTAGCTTGATTTTGATTTAGGCTAAAGCTGTTGCAATTTTAGATAAATATTACCAAAAAGAACAATAAGAAGTTTAGGAAAACAAATCCTTACAGAACCACGCCAATCTGCACGGAGGACAGTTCCAAATGAACCTGAAATGCAGTTGTCATTGAAATTTCAAACTTAGCTCCATTCTTTCATGATACATTTCACTGAGATGCATAAAGATGTGTGGAACATCTGGAAACTTTTCAGTATGAAAATCATGAGGTGTCAAATAATATACCTGTTCCAATTTTATCTTTCAAAATAAGTTCGCTCCATAAAATTTCTAGATCATCCTCATCAAGATCAACCCTGCGACTCAGATTATCCAATGCTGACTGATTTGCGTTTATGAATAACGCATTCTCTTCTGTAAAGAGAAATAAGCTTGGCATATTAAATGGATGCTATACAATGCCAACAGAGTATGGCAGCAACAGAACCTCCAGGCAGAGTATATTAATTATTGGGTTTATTCTGACACGACTTCGTCCATTAAACATTAATCATTTTCAATGACTGGGTGATCTACTTTTTTGACATAGACGTGATTCATTCTTATTGAAGCAGTTAGATGAATTTTCCCACCCGTGTAGTCTGCATTAAAAGCTTCAGCAGGCTTTCGACCAATTCCATCATTATGATCAATTGCACCACCTGTCATAATGGTAACCAGAACTTACAGTATTATTTCACCATTCAACATTAACAATAAATAACGTTAAGATTTATTAGACGACAATATTATAGGGACAAACCACAGAGCATCACAGTAAATAACCTGACTTAGACTCAAATACAAGTTGCAGGCCTTGACAGTCCAAGAAATACAGTTGAGCTAATGTCTTTGAATATTGAGCATTTTCAACCGGCTTGAACTTTGGATGACATAGTGGTGAAGCAATTAATAATGAAGATGCAGAATTAAGTGAAGAATCAGGCTGGCTAATAGCCCCTGGCCTACCAACCAAATCGATCAAATACTCCCTGCAAAAGTGCATTAAATATTGTTTTCCTCTGATTTCTTCAGAAAAACAGCATATATATATATATATATATATAACCAAACTGAATCCAAGAAGGCATGTATATTATACTCTGATAGGTACCAACGAAACTTAAAGAACCCTACCCCAAAAGCTAGCTGGTAGGAAGGGAGAGTCAAGGGCTCAAATATCCCATTAGGCAGTCCATACTACAGGATATGGGACTTCGCCCATACAAAGTCACTATCATATTCATATTCATACCTGACATTATTTATATAAAGTTTTCAATACACACACATAGATAAGGAAAATTTATTTATTTAAAAGTGAAGTACATCGAGTTATATGAATATTAGGTCAGATAAGTTAGTGATATTTCAGAGTTAATTTAATAAGCCCTTTGCACCTTAAGATTTTCGAAGTTACGGAACTACAATTTTCCTATGCTTGATTACTGTATTTATATAACTGTTTCAAAACTAACAGAGATGCATGTAATAGTCAAATTTTGACACCTTATATACCCCACACACAAGTTAAAATTTAAAACCATGAGGGATTTTTTTTGGGAAATTTATTGGGAGGTCCCAAATAACGAACTTATTTAATGAATGGTCCCAATTTTGAAAATATTTATCAAATGGTCCCATTGACAACATGAGGTCCTATACATTGACAACATCATGCGCTGTATTGACAATACCTCATTGTCAATGGGATCTTTTGATAAATATTTTTAAAATTGGGATCATTCATTAAATCCTTATTTGGGACCTCCCAATAAATTTCCCTTTTTTTTTTGCATCATTTGAAATACCTTAACCACTTATCACTTTACCCTAAGTTTACAATTGTTTTAAATCTACTTATCTAATAGTTTGTTCCACACTACAACATTTCTGCTTGTTTGTTATGTTTCTATTACACCTCTTGCTGAATGACACTTTGCCTTGCTTATTCATAAAAGCTTTCAATTTGTATCTAGCAGAAATACCTTTATGGCTCGTTTGGTATGCTAGAATTGATTTTGGTGGAAATGGAAAGGGAGATAGAGATGGAAATGGAAATGGAAATAAAGATGGAAATGAGAATGGAAATGGAGATGGAAATGGGAATAAATATAAAAAAAATAAGGGGCCAAAAAATCAATTCCATAGAATTGAATACAATTCCATGGGTTACATCATAGAATTCATTTCTACCCATTTTGAATTCCATTTCCATTTTCATTTCCAATTCCACCCTCCAATTCTACCATACCAAACATAGGAAATGAATTACATTTCCAATACCACATTACCAAACATGGCATTAATATTCTAGAAAGAACTCTACTCTGAATACGTGCACGCCCACGAACGCACATGTGTGCAAACACGAACAAGAGATGTATCACACCAGTGGTGAACAAGACTCTTATATTTACATCAGGAGACGATTCAAACCTTATCAATTAAACATTGTTGAAAATGGTTTACTGTTATCCTCTATATTTTAGATTTCCAACAACTTCGTGATTTTTAGTCCTTAAAACTAGATAAAAGCAACTTCACTTATTTCCTTTTTCAGATAGTAGATGTCATAACAACATATAAAATTTCTATCACATAGAGTAAAGCTTACTCCAAGGTATATGTGTATAAACATTCGTGTTACCATCTTCCCTTTTGAGTTTTGACCCCTAAATTTGTTACGAGGAAAAGCATAATATGTAATAAACACAATATTTCTATAGCCACAATGTTATAATATTCTTTCCAACACTAAACAATTGATTTTAAAAGACAGATCCCGGTACACCAACTTTTACCGAATTTAATTACTTCTTACTTTAAATAGCATTGCATTTAGTTCAAAATAACCAATTGAAGTTTTCCATATTTTTAATTAACCAATCGATATAACAAACCTGTCAGGGCCAATTTGCACTAAACATGAGGCACCTACATCCTTTTTACAATACTTGCAGCCCTTGACAATTCGGCATGGGAGGTTCACTGAGTCAGCTAACGCCTGCAATATCAAACGTTAATGGTTTGAAATTTATAATTATTCCATTGATAATGGTATTATACAAAAAAAATATCTCATCAGAATAATTTTCTTACTATAAGTACGGATAAAATACAAGCATGTGAAAACTTTTGCTCAAATTTAATTTTAATTCAGGGGATGGTGGCACGGATTGAACTTTTGACCCTTGGTCATAGAAGCTATATATGAAAGTATGACAAAAACACTTCATGAATGTTCATTGAGTCATTGAATAGTTTTATTGTAGTTTATAAAAATATAATGCGCTAAATTATAGATAGAGCAGAATGAGTACTTTAAAGAGCAATGCTCGGTGAACACATAAGCCAACGGTTAAGCGTCCAATAGGAATAATGACAGAATGAAGGATGTCTTTCAGAATTTGAGTGCATTTGTTCCAGCGTGAAGCCAAGTCATCTTCAGTCCAGGTTTCACCCCTTTCAAAAAAGTACAACAATAACTTGTTAAGAAGATGTTGTAGAAAAAAGTAAATTATAAGGCAATTTTTTTTTTTTTGCCTTTCCAATCTTAAAGATGGGTGCACTTACCCCAACCTAGTGCAAACAAGATTTACGAGATGATTGATCACATCCTTCTTAGTAATCCAGTTGTTAGAAAGACTAACTACGCCATTCAGCAGTTCTCTAAAACCAGGATCTCTTGATTTGTCAATTGCAATCACCACAACTGGCAAATCATCAGATGGTTCAACTGATATAAGAGATTCAAATGATGGAATTAGGCCAACATTCTGCAGATCAGCACTTATAGTCCATGAGTATGCATCCATCCCATGGATGAGATAAAATCCATCTGGAATTTTGTCTGAGTATTGCAAGCAACCATTAACCTGATCAATGTAAAAGGAAAAGGGTACTTAAATCACATCTTTCTTTAGAACAAGACTGGCTCCACGTGTTTGGTTGTGTGCATGAGTAAAAATGTATGCACCCACAATTGTGAGCCCGAGGTCACGTGCAATGTGCAGCACTTACCTGGTCCAGGAAAGGAGAAAGCATTTAAATTTAAATTTTCAAGCAAACTCACTGTGAAATGCTAAGCAAAATTGTAAATAGAAACCCTATGATTGACCCCTAGGCAAATAAAGATGACATTTCCTTTAAAACCCAGAAAGAAGTATGAGTTCATCACCACCTATTATTTATCTTATCTTCTCAATGAATACATTCATTTGGAATAACTAAAATTGAAAACATAACTCTAAGCAGTTTACGAGAACTATATAACAACTTCTTTCCCTCTTCCCCCCAAGTCCCAATATTGAACCTTCCAACCTCCAACCATGCTTTTATAAAAACAAATGAAAAAGAAATAACCAATAGAATCTTCCGTGATATCAGCAAGGAAATGAAAAATGCATACCCAAAATCGATGAGACACTGCCTCGGCCGAATTGGAGGAAGAGCTGGATTCCAAGTCCAGGAAATTGGGATCATCAGCGGAAGCAGCCTGCGATGAGAGACGAAGCGCCAGAGCCTGCTGCAATTGGTAGCTCTCCTCAGTCTGCTTGAGAGACGCCTGTCCTTTCAAGTGATCAAACTCGTCAACCACGTTCATTGATTGCAAATTGACACCGACCACGGCTGCAGTAGACGACGGTTCCCTCACCGGAGCAGTTCTCTGAAATCGATTATAGCCGCTGTAAGATAAAGCACCACTCAATTCCATTATGCACGTACGGACAGCGATTTTCAGGAAGCTTTGGAAAACAAGAAAAATAAAAAGCAAACCTCTGGAATCTAATCATACAGGTGGCAGATAGGACTGAAGCCTAAATCACCTTAACAAGTACAGCAAGAGTTCAAAGTACTAGTCTGGGTTTACGCCATTACTGAAGAACTGGAGACTTTGGGGGGAGGGGGGAGAGATTGGTGATGCTGCGGGTGTGGCGCTCACAAGGATGGCTTGTAAGTGGTGGGGTTGGTCCGTCATGTGAGAGAAAACGAACGCACAATGAAAGGATTCATATTGCTATACTTATCCGTTGTCTTTCGATTCATGCTGCCATGGGGTTTGATACACCGAATGTCAACACAAGTTCCTTCCTCCATTTGATGGTTTCACCTCCACGTGAACGAATGGCCGTTAATTCATAATCAATCATAACCCTTCTTCCCAAAAAATTATAATTATAACTAACTCAATCACTGCACTTGCCTGGATTCTCATTCCGATCCCCTAGATTCTATGTATGTCTGTGAAGCCCATACGGGAAATCATGGTATGCGCACAATGTCGTTTACACACTTCCCAGTCAACAAGTTTCAGTTCTCTCTCTCTCTCTCTCTCTATCTATCTCTACAAGTTTTCAGTCAACAGGTCTTCTAAAATTTCTTTATCATACCCTTATTTTTTTCTCCCAACCAATTTTTAAGGGAAAGTTGAAGACAGAAAGGCATAGTGCTTGTTTGGGAACACCGTTTCCCAAACGGTACATACAAGTCAAGATAAAACCATCTCAGAATCTGTAAAACCATATTGAATTCGTAAAAACCATCTTGAAATTTGTAAAGCCATATCGAAATCCATAAAATCACTTCGGAAGCTGTAAACTTCTTTTTCTCAAAAGATTCCCAAACACACACATAGTATTTTAATTGAAGAGTGCACAAATCAAGTAGTACAAATAAAGTATTCCATTTCATTCATTAACAGAGTTTTTTGGATAGTTGTTGCTAGAGGCTTTTCTTACTGTAATGTTGAACATTTTACTGTTTGTCTTTACTTTATTTATTTGATTGTGACTATTTTTTTGTCTTTAATTTGGTTGTCTTTAGGTTGGTTGCTTGTTGTTGGTACATTATGAGACTTTGTAAGTTTATTGTGTTCAATGTTAATGACTTCTTTCGTTGGCAAAAGGAAGTAATAGTACAACCCGGGCATATAAGAATTTCAAGGATTTTATTTGATAAAATGAATGAAATGCTAATATTTAATATAAGAACCGGTAGATTTTTTTTGAAAAAATTAAAAAAGTTAATTAATTGATGTATTTATTATTTTTTCTTAAAATAAATTTGATTGAATTATAAATTTATATATAATCTCATAATACATATAAATTTTTTAGTATACATGTGATGATTAAATAATTTATTGGGTTTTTAAATATCCTAAAAAGTCATTGAACTTTTGTATTAGAGAATAAAGATAGTATAAAACATAATTTTAAAATAAGTTTCCACCTTTTATCCATATAGAAGAGGATAAAGGGTAGGAAGCTCATAGTAAACAAAAAATTGATATTTTTAAAATTATTTTATCCTTTAAAACACATCCTTAATTGAATGAAATAGATCTTAAAATAATTTTATGTATCCCTCTTTCCATTTGAGCTTCTTAGACCAATTATTATTCTCTCATACCAAAAAAGACTAATTATTATAATATTATATAATTTTGGAGGGTTAACGTATTTTTGTTCTTTTTTATTTCTTATTCATCATTGTTCAAAGAGACTAATACTTATATTGATCGAATGATAACTAATATTAATGTTATTATTTTTCAGAATTCTATGTATAAAGGTTTATATTTATTCAATTACGTGCACTGCATGCCCGTCCTGTTCATGATCAATACGATTATCAATAGATTGATCCATTGTTATAAAACCTAAAACAATTGCAACGTGGCTCCGAGTCTCAAGTGACATTCATCATGTTCATGCCCTCTTAGGTTTTCCATCCTTAATTGCTACAAGCATATGTTCTTTTTCAACGGTGCCTGTTTTTCGAAGTCACAACAGATTCAGACTAATCCGGATTCAGGTATTACATAGATTTAGAAAAAGGGTAATTCTCTTAAGTCAGCATAGATCCTCTCAAGTTAGCAGCTCCATACACAACCCAGGATTTGAGCACTTGGCGTATTTAAGGGACATAGCCTTCATCCCTCTAAACCAATTGGAAGTTGGTAGGTATGCTTTTTAAAAAAAAAAAAAAAGAATGTGTACCTTTATGCAGGAGATAATCTTATTATAAATGTTATAAGTACTAAAAATGGCCCCATCTCTCTATGTATTATTTTTCTAAACGAATTCTTGTTTCTTTTTTATCAGAGTGTTTGGATATCAACAAAAATTTAAATGGAAGAAGTGTATGTGAATGGTTTAAGTAAAAAGGATAATGGCAAAGCCTGCCTTGGGATAGGATTCATACAGTTGGCAAAATTTCTTAGTTTAATTATCGATTATATTTATAATGATGAAGAATTAGAGTAATTAAGTTTAATTACTCTGTATTTTTATTTATTTTATTGATTTCTCTATATGAATGGTTTTTTTATCATTTTTTTTTTGTCTAGAGGATTTCATATTCTCCCCCGGAACCCACGAAGCCATTGCGCATATTACTATTTTTGTCACTTGAAATATAGAACCCACTATCTTCTTTCATGAAAGATGTGTTACAATTTGAATTATAAGCTCTTGACAGGGTTTTGTGCATTAAGATTGGACAAATTTCTAAATTATGTTTAATGTTCAAGATATTTTTCTGAATATGATTGTCTCTGGTAAGGTAATAAACGAAACTTATTAGAAACAGATTTCAAATTTTTTTTCTAATTTATGCAATAGGATAATCCAAAGGGTTATCACAACGTTTATGTTGAATACGGTGTGCTTTGTAAAATTTGGTTGTGTCTAATTTTTTGTAATCCTTAACTAACATTTTTTTAATGCATTGCTGATTTTAGTGAAAGAAATACAAGTTTGCGCCTATCTATATATAAACTAATATCAAAATGATGTATTTTCATTAGCAAAGTTCTATGACTATTTCTCCTCTATGCTCTTATCCTCATACCTCATAGCATTATATTTATTCATTTTTATTAGTAATTATATTATTTATTATGGATGCAATGCATCTCTCTTTTTCTAAACTTAAAAAAAAAATACCTTTTTTTCTATTTTGTTTTGCAAAACAGCCTCTTGGTTAAAAGATCGAATATCAAATACCAAATGAAACTTATATAAGCTCCTAGGTTCTACACGAACATGAGGCCTAACTAGGTTTGTAAAGCAGCTTATGGCCTGTAATGCAAAAGTATGGCTCGGTTTAAAAGTTGAATTTCATAGTGGACATCTTCCTTGAGTAGGATGCTTTTTATTGACCTGTCCCTGTGAACTATCAATCAAGCATACTGAACTCAAAAGTAAAGAGTACAGATGATAAAGAAAGATGAACTTCTCTAATTATTTCATTCAACTGCACAGTACATGATCAGTTTCTAATCTTGAATGAGACATTTTATTAATGATAATGCAAGTAACTACAATCGCTTTTGGTATAATGTCAACTATTTTTCAAAGAATTGCTGTTTGAGGCTTCAATGAAGATGATTTACAGTTCAATACCACTCTGGCTTTGAGGTTCTGAATCTTAATATGTCGTCTATTTTCCTGCTGACTTGGTGGCGTCTTTCATGTCAGCCTCAACCAAATAATAATAATAACAAAGGAGCATAGCATGTTAGCCAACAATCTTCTATCACTCAGTCTGCAATACTAACACTTGCTGGTGAAGTTCCCGTCATGTCCTATTAGTCTCTTTTGTTTTCACTTTTTCGCCTCTATTTAATCTACTAACTGGGAAATGCAATCTAGCCATGAGAGGACGAGGCACACGCGTTTTTTGGTCAAACCCTCTGACGCAAACAAATCCTGAAATGCAGCATCGACTTGGTAAAAGATATGCCATATGGAATCATATGTGAATTGTGAAGTAATTTAGGTCTCTTTAAGCTTGAGTTAGCATCATTTATGTAATTGGTATCAATTAGAAGAGACCACCGTTGTGTTGCTTTCTTTAGCATACTCATGCATACTGAAAATGCAAACATACTTGCAAAGCACGTGCTTAATAAGTTGGGTTAGGGAAATATGGATTTAAGTAGATTATCTCCCTATCTAGCATCTTACAAGTAAGTGTGAGTGAATCAAATGGTTTCCTCTTAAGTACAATACTGTAGTTTTGCTGCATGGATTTATCATAAAACAGTTTTAGTTTTGCATGAGTTGAAAATTTCCATCTTCTATCTACCATCAATGTGCTAAGTATGGTAACCAGATAATATAACACTGGTAATTGAAGGAGATCCACGTACCTCTCCAAAAGCACTGTTGAATCCCTTGAGTTGTGAGACCTGATAGACAGATATTTCCGGTGAGTATAGGAAGAGGTCCATAGCAGATAAACATGTAGAAATTGTGTACCTTTGAAAATGGATGATACAGATGTTCCAAAGTACACAGTCCTCCTTGGCAAATTCCATATCCATCCCCTAGGGACGTCAAGTGGTTGAATGCTGGATGCATGGTCTGCAAATACCTGCATGTTTATAAATATATTTGAGGATGTTTCCAGTGAGTAATGAATTTAAATGAGAGTAAACTTCTTTTTGAGGTGATTGAAAGGTGACAAAATCAATATTAGACTTGCCTCATTAACTTGAAAGTAAGTACCATTTAGTGGAAAGCTCCCTCTTGTTGCTGTTCTACAAGGTATCTACATGAGAATTAATTTTAACATCAGCAAGGGGGAAAAAACAAGCAAGAAAACAATTGTTTCATTCTCCTATAATCACATGTTAGCAATACCAGGAGAGTTCCTCTGACTGTTTGCAAATTAGCTTCTCTAACGCTATTGCATGAAAAGCATGTCTGGTCATTGCATAGGCTGTCCGAGTCTTGAGATTTGCATCTTCTCTCCGGTTGCTCAATCGTATTTGCAGTTTCCCCTAATGTTCAGTGTTGCAGAAGTGGTTATAAGTAGATTTTGCAGGAATGGTAATATAATCCAGCCTTTGGTTCACTTGTATATTCCTCTTTGGCTTTCATTAATACCTTTGTGGATTTATAATATTTCTATGATCTCACATAAAAAAAAAAAAACTAGACTTTTTTCACTTGTAACCATGAAGTTTGTCATTTTAAAGTTTTTAATTTAGATAAAGGAAGTTAACTTTTTGACATTCTATTACAGATTTTCTAGTTTACATACAAATGAAAGAGAACGCCTAGGAAAACATCGTGTTCACCAATAAAGATTATTTTACATGTCTTTTCCTTACCTGGCGTCCAAATTGCAAGAAGATATGGACTTGGATCATCAGGTTCACGCTGATCCATCTGTAAATTTTAGCCGGCAAGCCAATATAAAACTGAGTCTGAGATGAAGCTTATTATTCAATTTTGCAGTACAAAGTTAACTGACCTTTTCCAAGAGAGGATGAGAATCTGGAAGCTCATATCTGCATCAACCAAGTTGTAAGACAATCATTTATAGAACTTCATTGAAACAAAATAGGAGACCTGAGAAATATTTAGATAATGAATGCTTATGCTTAATATCCTTATGACTAGAGCAACAGTATTGCGACTTCGACCTCTATATGTATTATGATTAGGTAAAGAAGCAAATATAACCTTAATCTTATTTCTCATGTGCATCTAGCACCCTAATCTTTTTTTTTTTTTGTGCAATTTTATCCCTCATCTTTTTAATTTAGTGCAATTCCATCCCTCTCTTTAACTTTTAGCTAATTCTTTTAGAGAATATTTTCGCCTCCAACTTTTAACTTATAATTTAGTCCCTCAAATTATTTTATAAAATTAAGCTAATAAAAAAAGAGCTTCCGAGTCCCTCAATTGTTTTCATGAGGATTCTAGAAATTAAATTTATTTACAATAATTCATCCATTTAGGGTTAGAAAGGCCATACTTCTTTTAGGGTTAGTTTAGGGTCAAAAGAATGAAAATGTTTCACTACATCAAAATATCATGGAAACAACCTCTAAGCCTCAATTTTTCAAATTAATTTTTCAAAATTAATCTATTCGAGCAAAAAAGGCAACAACTTATTTTTCAAAATTTAATTTTTTATTCTTATGGATGAATTTTGAATGGATGTGGCCTTTTTGTCCTAAATTAATTTTAAAAAATTAATTTGATTTCTAGAATCCTCATGAAAAATTGAGTCATAAAGGTTGTTTCCATAAAATTCTGATATGGTAAAAAAATTTCATTCTTCTGATTCTAACTAATCCTAAAAGAATATGCACCTTTTTAGCTCTAAATGGATAAATTATTGTAAATAAACTTAATTTTTTGAATCCTCATAAAAAATTGTTGAGGGGACTCATAGGCCCATTTTTTATTAGTTTGAGGGACTAAATTATAAGTAATTTAAAAATGGGGAACTAAAAGATTAATTTTCCCTAAAATAATTGTCTAAAGTCAAGGGAATTGATGAAATTGCACCAAATTAAAAAGATTAGGACAAAATTGCATTACAAAAAATATTAGGGTGTTGAATGCACATGAGAAATAAGATCAGCGCTATATTTGTTATTTTATCCATTATGATTTATGACACTCCTCATAGAAATAGCTTTTGGACTTTTGCTAGGTCAAGAAAAATGGGTATGTTTGACATATTTTTACAAGGTCATAAAGAAAGGTATGCTTGTTTTATTAATAACTAATAGCTGAGCCCTACCCTTTCCTATGGGTGATTCAGGTGTGGCATAGGTGCAAAAAGAAATTTTCAAAGTTGGACTTTTCCATGCGATGATGTTTTTAACAAATATTTTAAAATTTTCGTTTTTTGGCATCACGTTTTATGGTTATAAATAAAACCAAGCTATACTTACACATGGTGTTCCGTCCGTAGCCGACTCACATTCTTCAGTTTTGGTGTAGGAATAGAAGCTGTAGCTGGATTTAAAGCAACAAGTGCCTTAGACAAGTCACCTTCCACAAGCTCCATGCTTTCTTGCAATACGTTTTGTATATTCATTGCAAACTCTTCGGTATTGAGCTTGATAGTTGGAATTTCATCAGAATCCTCCCAGAACGAGTCCTCAATGTCACTTTCCAATGCCTGTGGGTCTGGCCACTCTTGTTCTGGTGTTGCAGGTTCTTCAACGATTGGCTCACACTCACGAATCTCAGAAGTTGCTTCTTTATGTAGATTGTTGTCAGGGAGAGGTAGTACCACTGGTGGGTTCATATTGACAGTAGAATTTCTCTCAGCTGCAATGGGAACGGGATTACTCACCATTCCTTTCTCTTCTGGTCCAGGCAATGCAAGCCGAGCACTGTAACAAATGGTTAGTTTCAGCTTAGAAAAAAAAAAATCATCTAAGCATAAGGAGATAGAATCAGATGATCGGACTTAAGGTGCAAGGAATACACCCTTAAAAGTGCTATATCAAGGGTATGAACCACTATCTATAATTATCGCACCAAGTATCCTATACTAGTAGATGTAGGACACAGACATCCCACACAGTATATCGGCTTATAAATTTTCTGTCCAATCAACTTCCTAGCATGAAATCAGAGCATATACGGATTTCCACTCACATATAAATCTATACATGATATAAAATGTATAGGAAGCCACATTATTAATAAACCATGAATAGTACAATGTGCCTAAAAATCGGTGCAAAGCATGGGATTATAACCAGACTAGAATAAAACTTGATAACGGCTTTTCTCCATTTATATCTTTGACCTTTGATTTCCTGTAGTTCATATAATAACTTATTTATTTTAACTATGGGACTCCTTTGAACTAAGTTGTCTTTAAATCTAATATGCTCCAAGATTTGGAAATTGCACATTTTTCTGGCTTAACATGTGTACCTCAACTCTAGAGCAGCCAAAAAGTTTCACTATTCTATATGCTTTTCATTCATGTAAATTCGTCAAGATGGAGGGCCTATATAAAGAAATGAATATGTTCGAAGTAGCTAACCTTGCAAAAGCACTTGCAAAGTGTCTGCACTCTGCACGCATAGGACATGCATTGCAATTCGGTTTACTCTTTGTACAGAAAACCTGCATATTTGGAGCATGAGTTAATTTAAAGTTCTCCTTCTCTGCCCATGAAACACAGTTATTGCAACATTGATTCTGCATCTCTATTCCGAATGCAGTACCATGTTGAAAATAAATTATAATTATACCTTTCCAAAGGTAATCATTTGGTAGTGCAGCTCATACCTACATTGTGTAACGTAACCGTTAGTTACAGATTTAGTTACGCTATTAGAGTAGTAATGCCTGTTAACAAGACTCATGAATGAATTGTGATAAATGCAGATTTGGGGGGGGAGTAATGTTATTACAAGGTTCTCTGATCAAGTTTGCACAATCTGGGCCAGAGATACTTCTGAATTGTTTCCAACATTGGATACCTACAAACACAGTAATTAGCAATTTTCATTTGGGAAACACATCCTTAGTGATTAGCAAAATAGACTTACAATTCAAGGAGATGTAACTGAAGTGATTCAGGAAGTGGTTGAAGAGGGACCCATCCAAGTCTAACTGCTATTCTACCAACATTTGTGTCAACCTGCAAAGATGGTCGTTGTAACCAAAATGGTTACAAAACTTCCTGATCATTTGGATTATCTGGGAAGTAGAAAATGGATTTCAAGTAAATCTTACTGGGAAAGCAAGATGATGAAGCGTCAGAAGTCGTACACACTCCACACTCTTCAGCCCCAATCCACGAATGCTTAGCAAATAATCTCTGCAGTTGAAGATGAAATCAAATAGAAAAGGACATGAATAACGTACACTATATGCTGCCTATATTTTGTCACTTGTAATGATTAAATGTTTTCAAGCCAAACTCCATTGATGAAAGAAATTATGGCATTAGAATTGGCATACTTTGCTTTATCAGGAGGAACATCTCTTAACCACTCCAAATCAATGCTTCCATGTTCTTTAACCAGTCTGTCCAAAAATTCCTACAATACAATAAACATAGTTTTTCAAGAAATATCTTGAGGGAAGAAAAAACAATAAATTTCAATTGATGTCCCATGATGAATTTACCTTCATTCGTTCTGCTAGCATATTGTTCATTCCCCGTTCTTTAATGGTGTCAGATATTTCTTTAACTGAGGCACATGTTAGGGCTCCGTAGTCCAATGAATCCATTGCTTCTTTGCTCCTTTCTTTTTTTGTAACATTGGCCTGTGCTTGCTTTCTTAAATCATCCCAATTAATTTTGTTCATCTTCTCACTCTCAAGCTTGATTTTCCTGGATTTTGAAACTTTTTGTTTGCTCTCTATATTCGTGGTGCCAGAAGTGCAAAGTTGCTCCTGTGGCTTTGGTTCAGCAATTCTATTATTCAAGTAGGCTTGTCCATTTACCTCAGATATTCTTTCTTCAGCATGAAAACCTTCTGTGTGATTACAAATTTTGGGAAAATTGTTCACTGAATCATACTTCCCTGTACTCAATTTCTCAGTAGTACTTGCTGATTCTATAAATGGCATGCCATTTGGTTTTAAAACATTCTTACCTGCAAGATGATGGCCAGATAAAGGTTGATGATGATTTGTATCAGATCCTGATGGAGAGTTGTCTTGCTGTGGGACAACATGCACACTTAATTGTTCATGTGGTTTAATTGTTGGTAACTCTTGAGACTTAATTGGCCCATATTGCTTCTCAGTCAATTTATCAATACTTCCTCCCATATCCTGGATTTTGACTTTCCTATAGTCAGTATCTTGTAACTTGTTGATGAGGGGGAAGGTTTCTGGCCCAGAATACTCCATATCATTCATTTGAGAAGTTTTCGACATTCTAAGTGCCTCTAAGTCATGTAACTCATAGTTTGTTGAAGAAACTTCAGGCACTAGATTTTGCGAGTTTCCGAAAGTGGTCGGATCATTTGAATCCGAAATGAGATGATCAATTTCACCTGATCTTGAATTTTGTTTGGCATATTTTGCATGCAGATCCTTTCCATCTTTTGTCCTCTCATCAAACAGTGACACTCCATTTACACTACTGTAAAATTCTTGGAACAGTGTGATCTGTCCTACCTGTACAGAACTTGTTGAATCTAAAGGTTGAGTCTTCCAGGATTCACACCCAGCTGTAGGGCTTTCTTCTTCTGAATTGGAACCAGAGCAAGATCTTATCCCTCTGGAGGCTTCAGCAATTGAGTGATCAAGAGAATCTTGTGACAATATGATTTCATCCTTTGAGCTCTGATTATATGGACCTTCTAGACTTATATTTATTCCTGAGGTATCGCAGTCTCTCCAGTGCTCACTTGTATAATGGGGAGGCACAAAGCCTTGATGGTAGGTTGGGTAACTTGATCTTTTGGCGGATGATATCATGATGTCATCTCGATTTACCATGCATACTTCTGGTTTTTCTACCAATTTTTCTGTACCAACAATACAACATGATCTGTTGTCACTTTCTGACTTAAGAGGAAACCTTGCTGCTAGAGACATGAAGGCCGAGCTGAAAAAAGAAGCAAAAGAAAGCATAAGCTTTGTCCAATTTCATCTCATCCTTTTCAAAGATGGACAATTTTGGTGTGAGTCTTTGATTTTTAATTTACCTTGAAAGATGATCTGAAACATTCTGAGTAAGGAAGACTCCAATCACTGAATCCACTACTGATCCCTTCCACCGTGAAAAGCGTCTATCTCCTACAAAGGTACATTTAATAGATGAATATATTCTGAAAGGAAAAAAAATTAATGGCCCAATGAAAAATTATAATAGAAAGTTGTTGCTCTTAATCTCATTTGAGTGCCCATGAATATCCAAGCATTTCACTCCAACCAAATATGCCAATGGATCACAAAAACAGCAAGATTCTGACCTTATTATTGTGACAATGTTACGTGTATTATAAGAAATTGCTCCAAAGAGTTGGGGCAGATCAATTATTCCTCAATAACTAAAACAAATTCTTCTACAAGGGAATTTCTGTCGACATTCCAGGAATGAAGAATATAGCATGCAATCCTAATATGTTCATATCTTACTTTGTATTAATTTCATTCTTTGGGTCTTCATGCGATCAAGTCTGTACCATGTCTTCTCTTTTCATATTGACATTTTGTTTTCTCCTTTTCAGGTAGATAAGCTTTGTACATAATTAATTTTAATGTATTTCAAGGTATTATATGATGACGTTTTAATCTCAAACTTGTTTGAGATTATACTGAACCTATCCATGAGCCCTTGTGAAACAGATTATGCTTTTTGAGTTGACACTTGCCATTAGCAAGAAAAGGTGTCTATGAACAGAATAGAAAGTAAAAGATGGCTGTTTATGGAGACAAAATATCAATAAATTGTGAATTATATTTCTCTATACTTTATGTTTGGGCTCAAAATATGATGTGTTGTACCTTGTACAAGATGCATTCGGGCAATGAAGGAATCGACTCTTCCACGAAAAACTTCTCTCTCCTCTTCCCACCATTTCTCTTTTTCCTTGTCATTTCCTTCAAGGCCTTCACTTCCTTCTTTGTACATCAATAGTTTCCAAGTTCTTTCTGTTTCTGGGTCTAGATCCACTTTAGGGCGTGGTTTACGTTTTCTTGTCAAGCCAAACCCCTCATATGGAACAACTGAATTTTCTCCATTATATAGGACAATTGCACTTTGTTCATCCATTCTTGATATACTGTCCCCAAGGTTGAGATCTCTGAGTCGACAAATGATCTCGTCAATTGGTGTAGGATAGATTTTGTGGAGTGCATCTGCAAAAAAAAAACATAAGAAAAGAAAGAGAAGAAACATTATTTGTACGCAAAAAGTCCTCCTGAAGAATCCCCTGCTCAATGAAATTTACATCACCTGAGCCTGCAAGGACATCACCAACATAGTAGCTTGATCTCTCATCAGTCAAACATGTTTGAGATTTATCTTTTTCGTTTCTTCGCCCTTTTTGTGAACCAAGTTTATTTTGAGTTTTCCTCCTCTTTCGAGTTTTCAATACATTTTTATCCGGAGGGGTGCCATTATAATTTTCATCCACTTGGAAAACCTCTTGGTGCAATGAGGAAGAATCAAGTGGATTTGTGGTAGAGACATATAGCTTCTCATTAGCATGGCAATATTTTCTCTTCGAACTGCTTCCTTCAATGCAATTGGACAAAATGTTTGGCGCAAAATGAAGGATATTTTGGGACATTGGAACTATGGTCCTTTGAGAGAACTCTAAACATGTCACTGATTGCAAGAGAACATTGCTAGTTCCATCTACGTGAAAACATTGCTCCGAGCATCCTGGGTTTCTTTCCATGCATAATCCAGCATTGCCTTGAGCTGGACCTTTCGCAGTCCCTAACAAGTTATTAATATGCATTTTTGTATTGGCTGACAAGGCTACGTTTGCTTGCTCTTTCCATAGGTATTTGTCACTTGGCTTTTGGTGCAATAAAAAGGTGCCATCATCTGTGCTTCTGGGTTGCTGGTTTTCAACTGTAAATCCATCCTTCTTGTTGAGAAGCAAAGCTGAGTTTGTATCATAACACATACTCGTTGGACTGAGCAAACTGTTTCGTCCCTGGATCTCCTGCTGATCAACTGTTTTGTTCTGGTCTTTGCATATATTCTGTTCTATATCAAAATCTAGAGCTTTTCTGCAAGATTTTCTAGTTGCAGTCACAGAACCTAAAGTCTCTATAACATTAGCTTGTGGTGTCGCTCCTTCTTTTGAGACATTCTTTCTTACATACTTCCTTTTTTGGGGTGGATTCTCCTTAGATCCTCCCTTCCTTCTAGTTTCAGGATTTCGAGTTCTTTTGTTCTTGCCTTCTACAACTACCTTTGGCCTATGTTTTCTTCGTCTAGGTGGTTTCTGCTCAGGTGTCTTATTCAGATCAATATCCAAGCCATCTCCACCACGATGATCATTTTCAGAACTCTCATTTTTGTTGTGTGATGTAGAAATTGCTGCAGATGTATCGACAATATGCTGTAGAAGTCCATCGCAATATTCATGGTGCTCATTTTCTGTGGATGCCACCAAATTGTCTAGCCTGTCTGTTTTCTGAATTTGACTTTCAGCTGCATAATTCATAGACTGGTTGTCCGTGAACTTATTCACGTGATCCATTGTTCCCGGTACTGACTGGAACGAGTTGGTGAAACTAAAGACATCATCAGCTTCTGTGACATATGTAGAGTTTTGGACATAGTTGGGTCTGCAAGGTATGTAAAAACCACCTGTGAAAGTAGTCGTAGTCATTCATCAATGAGTTGCAAAAAATTATAATGGATGCATCAAGGCGGCAATGTTTGGGCATCAAGAAGAAACCGAGTGATTTGTTTTTGTAACATTGAAATCTTCATGACTGTTTTTCATTGTAGTTTACTATTAAACCTGTGGGAGACATATCAGTTTCACATAATTACAATCACTGATCAGTGTAAGCGTTTACAATTTCATTCCTTGTAAGCGTTTACAATTTCAAGGCTTTCTATGTTTTTCGATAATTTAAAAAGCACTGATCAGTGTTTTAAACAAGAACGTGTTTATCTGGGTTTCCATAAATGCCAACTGATGCTGAGTGCTGACGACATATCCTTTTTTCTTTCTTATGGTCGCATTTCAGCAGACATTTCAACTACCGTAATTAAAGTATAGATTAGGTTTCCCTTGAATTAATTGATATGAAAAGGATGCATGTAAATTTATATTTTTATGCACACTGAAAATTATATGTCATGGATCATAAAGATTCCCCAGGTATTTACTTCACAGTTAAATGCTCAATGCTTCAGGGGAAAATCTTGCTTAAAATGTTATTAGAATAGATGACATGAAATTGAAAATTAATACATTTCCAGCTGTCAAACACATATTCCTTTAAACTAGAAGAATAATAGAAAAGCATTTTCACCAATAGCTTAAAGGATTTCTCTTCCCCCAATAATTTTTTACTTAAAATTTAAATTGCAGGGAAAAAATTTAAAAATTAAAAAAGGGGGGTGAAGTTACCATGGGGTATCTCTGTCTCAGACAGGCTACTATTCAGGAGGCTTGAGAATGAGCAGTGAGTGTCATTGTTCAGAAAACTGTATAAGTCGCTGCTGTCACATTCAGAATTCCTATTTGGGACCAAAAGATTTGCATCTGTGTACACTGTATCTGAATCTGCACAGTTCTTGTTTCCATTGATAGTGAAACCATCCGCATTGATATCTCTCCCATTACTTCTTGTGTGAGGAAGAAATTTTGGTAGCACTGGCGTTCTCACTCCCATGCTTATACTTCCACTCAAATTCCTTTCAGCATAACCATTGTTGCTTGCATTTTTCATGAAGAGAAGTTCCAAAGTATTTGATCTGTCGCTGTCAAAGTCCACATCAATGTGATTGATGACACTGGCTCTCTCAGAAGAACCCCCGTCAAAATAATTGTACTCTTCATTTTGATCAAGCCCATTACAATGCAGCATCTCTTTCATGTAGCCATTTCCAGGAACAGTTAACTTTTTCAAATTTCCTTCAACAATTCGATTTTCCTGCCAGCCAGCCGATATTGTATCCGTTCTTATTTGAACTGGCTTCTCAGGGGTGAGAGGCACCCAAGAACCATTCATCTGAGCTTGTTCCTCTTCCAGAGTAAAGAGTTTTTCTCCCAAGTTCATCATTGGAATCCTGGAAATTACAGACAATATGACAATTCAATGTTTCTTTCACTGATGCTTGATGTATTTATGATTAGTCTGATACCATGTTAAAATTAAAAGGTACAAGGTTAAGAAACAACTGTAAAGTGTAGAGCTTATTGTAGTATTGTTCTAATAGGTTTTACAAATCAAGAGAAGGGTTAAAAAGTATGACATAACAGCATAGATAGATTTTCCTTGTTGATCATATGAAACAGCCAATATAGCTTAGAGTTTCTGCTCCTTCAAGCTAGGCAAGGCGGCAAGCTTCTAAATTAGGGGTGTTAAAATGCCAAGTTGAAAGTACCCAAAC
>JANTPZ010001030.1:0-15387 GCA_025593235.1 Vachellia pachyceras | reverse complement strand
CCACATGTTTGTAATTGGCTTGCTCATAATTCAAAAAACATTTTTTGCCATGTAATTGATAAAATTCATACTGAATCTAGGCTCTTGGAAGTTCTGAGCAGCATAGAGGTTGGCATTAAGAGAAATGAAGATCCTTATCAACAAATCAGATGGCTTTGGTTTCTTCATCCAAAAAGAGAGTCTTCCAGAAGATATGATCTAAATCAATCTTTTATGACCGAAGACCTACTGTCTCTATGTGCTCAGCACCAGGATGAAGTAGAATCTGCTTTTCTAGGTGTCAAGTCCAGGTTTTGTAGTGAGGTAGTATATGAGAATATAGTAGCTAGTTATGTGATGTTGCTTCAGAAATATAGGAAGACTAGAAAGCAATATAGAAACGGTATGATTTCACTACATGATAAATGCTAGAGTTAATTACATAGACCTTCTTCAATTTTGTTGAAATTATAATTTTTAAATTATGGTCCAATTTTAATTTTGTTTGTCTAATATATCATCCAGTGGCCTAAACATACAAATATGTTTATATTATAAATATGCAAAAATAAAAATAAGAGTCTATCTTGTTTTTGTATATTTAACTAAACTATGGTTGGCAAAAAAATATTTAACTAAAAAATATGTATTAAGGTTGGTGGAGGGTATTTTAGTGGCAAAGAAATCAAATTTAAAACTGGATTAAGATGCTATATCACTTTTAGTTTTAGGAGAGTATGTATAGTTTGAAAATTGTGAGGAGATATATTACTTTGAGGAAAATTTATGGGAGGTTGTGAAATTTATTCAATTCTAAGTTTCTCACGTTTTCAAGTTCTTCCATTTCTACTGGTTGAGCCAGAATATGCCATATGTTAATTGCTTGGTGAAATATGTCTGACATTTATAGTTGCTTGGTCAGCCAACTCATCCAATGTGATTGTCTGGAAGCTAAGGGCTACAAGGAATTCTATAGATCACTTCATTGAGCAAATGGCACGAGCCATTGAACAAAACTTTCTCTTTTCCCCACACAATACATTGCATTCATATATAGATTAAAATTATCATAGAAGTGATAGATAATTGCACAAATCTCTCTCCTATGAAAATTAAAGCTGCAACTTATGGTTTGGGATGTTTTGGAGTTGGATGAGTTGTTACTCCATGGTAATCTGTGTGGTAGACAAGATCACGAGGATTACTACTGTTGCTTGTGTACTCTACTGCAATGGGATCATCGTCAGCAGGGGAACTTTCCACTGCCTCATCGCCCACCTGCATTTAATGGTGCCCAAATTAAAAGAATTATTGGAGATCATAATCTAAACAGTTGCAAACAGCAGAACAGATGCTCGGACAGATATGAGTAGCAGCATATGGGAAAGGTAACAGATGAAGAATTTTAATACGCCTTGTTGAATTTCTGTATTATTCTATCCAAGTTCTGATCTTAGCTTGCCACTATTGACTACTTTGATGGATTATAATTTGATCGCAAAAGGAAACAGCTATGACATCTCTGTTTTGACAGATTTACGGGTTGTCGCAAATGGTAAAGAAAGGAGATAAGTATTAGATCATGCGTTCTAAGAATATGCTTCATCATACTTAGTTCTAATCTTACCTTGCAATTGGCGCTAAACTGTGGGATGATTAACTGGGGAAAATGCGTACCTTAATTTTGTGATATTCATGCTGGACAGCAGGGACTGACACCCCCAACTTCCGTACTGGTTTTGGCATCACATCTAGAGAGGGGCTTGTGTGATGGAAGAGGAAATATAAAGCCACTGTGAGAAGACAACAAAGGAAGAAGTTGGAAATGTTCATCATGTAGTCAATCTGAAGGTTCGATACCCTTGAAATCCTAACCTGTTTGATCACTTTAGCGCTATATAAAGAAAATCACAGGAGCTCTTGTTAGAAATAAGTGATTTTTTTTTTGGGGGGGGGGTGTGTGTGTGGGGGGGGGGGCTACCAATTGTTGATTAAGGAACTGGGGAAACATGTTTCAGCCTACGTGTCCTCGTTTGTGCTGCATATGTGGAACTACCCTCTTCCCTCCCTCCCTCCCTCTCTCTCTAATATGTGGGTTCTGGGTATTCCTCTCACCATTGGATAATAATGAAAGGTTTATTCCTTTTTATATTACAAGGGCAGGTAAATTAGAATTTTTTGGATCATGCGTATGTCTCATGCCAAACAAAAACCAGTCATCATCAACCCATGTTTTGTCTTGGACAATAACGACGGGGTTCTGATCCCTAATTCCTTGGATGCTATTGCTGCGATATCATATCATCTCTAGGTATGTTATACATTTTGTTGTCATTTGAGGACACTTGTTGATGGCTAACATTAAATCAAGGGTCATACCTTGAACCTTTTATCCTTTCTAACAATGGCTTATCTCCTTGTACCCTATTAGTTGTGCTTCATTTTGCAGCAAAATGATGCTAGTGTTTGGCATCCAGAGACCTGCTCTTCACTTGCTTCCCCTATCCCAAATGTTTGAGCTATCAAATTGAATTCATTCTAGTTATAAGGCTTTGGATCATCCGGCATCCAATGCTCTTATATTATTTGGTATATAAATTAATTAATTTGAATTGAGGCTTTGCGATCAAGATGCCTCTATCTCCCTAAGGATATTTTAATAAGGTGGAATTTGAACACAACTCACCTACTCTGTGATCTAATTGGTTCATCACTAGACCAAGTACTCTGGGTAAATTTATTCTAGTTTTATTATGATATTTAGTACATCTACTTAGGTGTGTGTGAACAAAAGCAATAGTTTGTTAATTTAACTTTAAAAATTTCTTTCTGGTTCAAAGTTTTAACTTTTGAAAGATATTTTATCATCCATTAAAGTTAATGAGTTAATTGAGTCTTGATCAAAAACTGAGAGTTACACAAACAACGCTGTTAATTCATTGCACCTATTTCTCCTTGCTCATCATGATATAGGCTCTTTAAAGGGATGTGACCAACAATCTAAGCAAACCCCACTAATCCACCCCTATTTCACTGTTTGAAGCTGCCACAACTTCTGAATAATTTGGGTCAACATGGGCCTAACTAGTTGAAGCTTAAGGTAACACAATAACGTGAGCCCTCATGGTTACAAGTGTACTGATTGCTCAAACTACAAGGAATCACTAGCAAGCTAATGTCATTTCACAAAACTAAAACACTTTGAAAAAGTAAAGAAGCACAATTACTTGCATGCAAACCACTTTATTCGTTTATTGATGAAAATATTGATGCTTGACTTGTATTTAATATGCTTTTTTTTTGGGTGAAATGTATTTAATATGCTTACAAGCTTATAAATACGTTTCAACAACGACCTTTTGTTTCATTTGTTTGTCATTGGAGAAAAAAAATTAGGATGTGTACCTCCGAAGGATCATTAAGAAGAATCAAATCAAAGACTATTGATAGACACAATTCAATTTTACTTCCTTTCTTATCAAATACAAGGATCAAGTATATTGATACGCACATTAACAAACATGAGTGTTTGGATTTTTTTTTATTCTTACATTTAATAACAATAATTCTTTTTTGAATAAGAGGGGATAACAAAAATTCTTAACAAATTATTTCCCATGGTTATTCTTTTCTGAACATATTACAATTAGGTCTAGATTATTCCTACTCTACCCTCAAGAGTATTAGTGCCATTGATAAGAATCAAAACAAACTTTTGATCTTCACAATTCAATTTTATAAACTGAACAGACTCAAGTTGTGGCTATTATTTTTCTTATGCGTAAATATTGATGAAATTAAGAGTGAGGTAATATAAAAAGAAGCCTTACGTAAAATATAATTAGGCTAAAGAAAACGCGCTGAAAATAGTTATAGACTTGATGGGATGGATTGATTAGCAAATAGGGGCCAAAAGTGAAAAACTCCATGAAGGTCGCTTGCTAAAATTAATTTTAACATTTTTTACAAATGAAAATAAACTAATTTCCAAGGAAATAGGGCCCCTATTTCCTCCCAATGGATTCATTGGTAATAAACCTAGTGACAGTTTGGGGGAGTTTTTAAAAAGTAATTTTGCATTTTAAGAGATAAAGCTCCCATAGTATATTTATCTCACTAAAATAAGTAAAATAATAATCACTTAGTTTAGGTCAAATTGTTCTTTTTGCTAATTACATGTATTCTCATATTAGATGCGATTTTATTAAAAACATTATCGGATACTAAATGTGGGTATATTTTTCAGCGAGAATTCAAAATTTTATTCATCACATTATAAGGAAGTGATTTCTTCTATTAGATCCAACTCTCCGTTGATAAAATTTGGTATCAAGATCACATGTATACACTCCGTGAGTTGAATGAAGCAAAAACGCCTAGAAAGATTTCCTTAAAACATGTCCACATACATGTGCTTTATGACTCAGTCATTGAGACTTTGTCTCTACATGAATATTCTCACAAAGTTACAAACACTACAAGAAACCAACATAACTTGAGAGGAATCAATGACACTTTCATTGATCACAAACAAACAATAGATGTAGCTTTCAATAATGTGAAAACCCATTTAATTTTAAAAGCAAACAAACAGTTTGCCTCTCTTTTGGGTAATAATACTGATAATATTCATTCATCAACACGTTGAACCGTTTCTTTGTTGAATATTCAGCAGCTTAGATGTCTTTCAATATTGTACCAATATTATGGATTGAAACGCCAATATATATTGGGAGTGTTTGGGAAAGCTTCTCAACACCCTAAAAGTACGTTCAACAGTATTTTTCCGTAAAACGAGGTAATCTCCTTCACATATTTACCTCGTAAATGGTAAAAGTACTTCTCCACCGCTTTAACAAACTGACCCATTGAGTCTGGTCCAAATGTCTCAATATAACAGCAACCCATAGTCAATTATCTCTCTCAGAGGTCACATTATTGCTAAACCATCATCATTATTGTTGTGTTAATGTCAACTAATCAGTTTTTTTTACCATCGAATTGAGATTAATACTTGTCTAACCTCGTGGGGGGTTAGGTTAGCCAGTGGTAGAAAACACGCCTGCACTGTACTGTGTATCACATATGGTAGACATTGTCACAAGTTAGAATTGCTATCTGCTGTGTGCTTTGTCAAGGAGATTGTGACAATTTTTTCCCTTTCCTTTTTGGAAATTCTAAATTGAGAGAACTGGAGAGAAGTTTCCTATTAAAATCTTTATTGGAGAAAATGGCCTGAACCACAAAATTTGCAAAACGTCTATACTTTCTGTATATAAAAGTTTATTAGGTCCTTCTCGATCACCAATTATTTTTGAGTTAATGCCATCTAATTATGATGTTTTTATCAAGGAATATAATAAATAACATATACATAACTTCAGTTTTGTTTTTAAAATTAAAACTGATATAACCCATTGGATATTAATTCAGTAGTATGCATAATGAAGTGCATTAGACTAATTTCAAGGTTTAATATCATAGTTGGTTCTTATATTTAACTACATTTTGGTTCTATACTGTATGATTTTAAATAGTGAATTTTGGTCCTTCTGATTTTATAAGGACTTGTTATGAGTTAACATCATTATGTCTATCAAAACCAAAATTCATTAAAAATACAATAATCGAAATATCATTAAATTTACACTTTTAATGAGTGTTGATTTTGATCCATGTACTTTGACGTATTTTGATTTTCATCTATATATTTAACAACATTAACTTTTAGCTGATGTCTTTAAATTTGAACCAAGTTCTTGTAAAAGTAATAGGGACAAAAAATCATGCATGACTTGAAACTATAAAGACTAAAACTAAAATGTAAATAGTATTAACCCTAATTTTAAATATCTCTTAACCATATGACAGTGTTTTAAAAAATAGTTTATATTGTGAACTTTTAATCCTAACATAAATGAGATGATTTTGTGTTGATGAAATGGATCAATATGCCAAATTAAATTTTTGTTATATATCTTAATTAAATAGGGCAACTTTGAATAGTGAAATTCAACTTTACATGCATAACGCACTGTGTTTTTACTTTTTCCTATACATAAAATTATTTAATTTTACATTGAGAATAAATTTCAGTTGAAGACAAAAAAAAATCGACATTAATTAAAATTTGTTTATACATATAAAAAGGGAACATTCTTTTCGCAAAATACAACAATTACCAAAAAAAAAAGGATTCGTATATTATTGTTAATTTTCTTTGCTACTAATTATTGGTTATTGGATATTGATGGATGGATTGAGTAAGCGGTAAAGCAAAAAAGGTTGAATTGAAACCCACCAAACAAGGCACTATGGGATCACAAGAAAGTACTAGGAAAGCAGACACACAGAAAATTGGATTAAGGATTACATTGAAAAGTCAAACATTTTAATTTTTGTTTATGTCACTAAAGAAAGAAGTTTTTGGTTTCCTAAAAGGGATCACAATTCTATGTTCTAACGCATATGCAAGTCCCATAACCACTATAATTAATTATTGTTAATTATGAATTACTTACTTTATTTCAAAACTTTTTCCTTTTTTATTTATTTTTCTTGATAGCCCACCAATAACTGATTGAAATTGAATGTCATAAGACCAAACCCAACAATAAAATCTGTACTAAATCGCGTCCTGTGTATTTTTATTCTGATGAACCACATAACTTTCCCCTTTGGAACTATTTTTATTTCTTCTTCTTCTTCTTCTTAATCTCTCTCTCTCTCTCTGCGATTAATTCTCTGCCATGGAAGATGACAGTACGATATGCAACACAAGGCTGAGTCTAGGGCTTGGAATAGGAGGCTGTGTGATGCCATTAAAGAAGCAGAAGTTTGATCAAGCCATTATTACTAATCATCATCACCACAAAGAATTGATCAGTTTGAAGACCAGAATCGATCATGGTGAAGAAGAAGATGATCAAAAGAGCAGCGACCATAAGAATAGTTGTAGAAAGAAATTGAGACTCACCAAGGAGCAATCCACCATGCTTGAAGATAGCTTCAAGCTTCATAGCTCTCTCAGCCCGGTAAGTCTGCCATCGTTTTATAAATATATGTGTTCATTATATAATTTCATTTCTTTCTCATAATCTGTGTGTGCGCATGCGCGCGCGTCTAATCTCTCTGGATCACCCAGGTTCGGGTTGTGATGGTTAAGAAAGATTCTTGATGAGGTCGTGAATAAAAGTATAAAACTGCTCGATCTTGAGATTTTTGTTCTTAAGAATTGAATATTGGTTCCTGTTAGTAATTCTTACCTACCCAGAAGGGTAAAAATGGAAACTTGTTTGTGTTAATTCTGGTTTCTCTCCTTTTCCAATTCCATGCAGCTCCAGAAACAAGAACTTGCTCATCGATTGAATTTGAAGCCCAGGCAGATCGAAGTTTGGTTTCAAAACAGAAGAGCAAGGTACACACACATATTATTCATACATATCCACTTATATGTATTTGACATGTTTATCCTTGGATTCAATATTTTGTCGGCACGATATAGGTTAAACTGTTGAACATAGTCATGCTTTTTCCTCGGTATATTGCATAACGTCGTTATCTGAGATCTACATAGCTTTAATTAAGTTTCTCTGAACCTTTTGTAAATAGTATTTCCCATCATATATATATATAGATATATAGATGATGACATTTCTCCTTAATTATCCTTAACCTCTGCGGAAGTCCGACGATAATGATCTTCTGGGAACGAGTTTAAGATGTGAAAACTCAAACTTTTCAGGTCATTTTCAGAACACTTAAAAAGATCAAACTTTTACGCTTTATAATACAAAACTCTTTTCTTGCCATATTTACCTGAGACCAACATCACTTCAAATAAGTAAAACCAGGCAAGCCCGGAATTTATATAGATATATATATGTATATAATTGATGTTTTTTTTTTTGCTCTGTGAAGGAGAAAGCTGAAGCAAACGGAGTTAGACTGTGAGTTGCTGAGAAAGTGCTGCGAAAACCTAAGGAATGAGAACCGAAGGTTGAAGAAAGAGGTAGAGGAACTGCGAGCTCTCAAAGTTGAAGCATCATCGCCATTAATATTAGCAACTAGTAGTGATAACAGTAGTGTTCAGCTCTCAAGTAGAGCAGCAGCAACGCTGGCTCTTTGTTCTTCCTGTGAGAAGCCATTAATCAAAGGCCATTAATTAACTGAGTTAATGGATCATCTTCAAGAAGAAGAAGAAGAAGAAGACTGACATGGTGTTTCTGAACTTATCAGTGGTCCCAAAACTGCACAGTACACAGTGGGGATAGAGAATAGAGATAGAGCCATTGAGTGAGATATATAGAGATTATATAATACCTATCTATATATCTATGTTTGATTTGGATATATACAGGAAATATACATATTTATTTTATAATCCATATATTATTATTTAAAAAAGTAGTTTTAATTGTTAATCTAAATATGGAATTCACATTTTGCGTGTACATGTGTGTGTATATGCACACAGAACGTACAGAGTTAATAAATTAACATACTATGTGTCATCTACTAAGAGGCTGGTAGTTACGATGCAAATTGATCAAATTTAATTTATTTCTTTTGTTTTGCTATGCCATGAATGAGTACGTACCTTTTACTAGCCATTATTATTTGAAGTTTTTTTTTAAAAAAATCATGTATTATATTCTCTTCATTTTTAAATATAAGGAATCTTCTAGAAGAAATTTTCTGTCCATACCATAAGTTTATTTAGATGATTAGAGGTGAGTAAAAGAGCCATCATCGACCAACCCATCAGTGATCGGTAGGGGTGAGCAAAATTGCCCGTCCCGCCTGCTACCCGGTCCAAAAAACCCGGTAAGGACCCGCCCATCTCGGACCCGTTACGGGCGGGGTCCAAAACGGGTTACTTCTCCTTTTAACGGGGCGGGGAACGGGTTACCCCATGGGGTACTCGTTCCCCGCCCGTATCCTTTTGTCGTGCTGAGTGCGTGTGAGTCGCGCGTGTGTATTGTGTATGGTGTATGTAGCAGTGGCAGAATGGAGAGTGGACAGAGTCACAACTCACAAAGGCACACATATCTTCCAGACGAATATTGCCTCTTCTCCTTTTCATTCTTCATTTTTTCCTTCGCGTCAAACCCTTCGGTCTTCCACCATCACTGTCGAGCTTCGCCTCCCTCATCCTCTTTGCCGCCATCATCATCTCCCAGACCGACGCCAATATCTTCCAGACGCTCACCGTTCCCTGTCGATCACCGGAACGAGACAGTGTCGTCTCAGCATCTCTGGTTCGATCTGCTCTGTTCCCTGCCGTTGCCACTCGTGGTTGTGCCATCGACCAAATCCGCTCTCAGCCACCCCCATTTCGCTTTGATCTCCCGTTCGCTGCCGACTATAGTCGAGACATCGGAAGAGGAACTAACAACAACGAAGGCGGCTGTAAGATCCAAACTTTAACTTATTTTTCATTTCCTTCTGTTCTATTTGTCCTTCGGACTGCCCTGTGAAGTCTTTCCATCTGTAATTATTCATGATTCATAAGTCATAACCAAGCTGGTATAGCACACAATGGTGGCTTAGCGCCATTACTCAAGCTTCTTGACTCAAAAATTGGATCTTTACAGCATAACGTTGCTTTTGCTTTTTGGTCTTGCTGATAATGGCTTCAGTAAACATGGATGTCTGATTTGTGGCTATGTAGGATCATTGATCTTTTTTTGGATGGGTATCACAGGTAGCCCGTTACCCGTGACATCCGCCCGTTTAGACCCGTGTCCCGTGGACACGGGCCTAAACGAGCTACGCCACGGGTACAGGCTGCCCCATACCCGTGGTGTACATCACGGGCGGGGCGCGGGGTAGCCCCGCCCGCCCAATGCTCAGCCCTAGTGATCGGTCACTATAAACCTGTTTAAACTCGTCCATTTGGAATATGTAACGGGCAGTTCAAATGAACGGATACCTCATACAAGGGAAGTACATGGTTTCACCCGCGGGCTCATGTTCCTGCCCTTTACCCTTTTAGCATATATATATATATATATTATATTTTAAAATTTTCACCCATACTCACTTCCAGGCTCCAATGCTATTCCAGTTTCCACTCCTTCCGAGTTCATGTGTTACTTTGTCGACCCGTGCTCTCTCACTCTTGCCATCTCAAGCGTTTTCACTTCCCCGACCGGCGCTCTCTCACTCTTATTGTCAAGCCGTCCTTGCCGTCGTAGTGTCACCACTCGCTTGAAGCTCCGCCATTCCATTTTCTGTCACCGCTGACTTGGCGCCATTTCCCTCATTTATAGATGGATCCGGTTTTGGTTCCTCCTCGCAGGTCACGACTCGCCATCGCATGTTGTGTTGCAGCTTCAAGACTCCCTCCTCCTCCTTCTTCCCTCCGTTGAATTCCACGTAATTTCTTCTACTTTCTTACTGGTTTTCTCCACCATTCTGTAGCTGCTCCCAAAATAGGAATTCTCAGAAGCAGTTGAAGCAAAAATAAATACATCAGAGGTCTTGACATCTTCTTTTCTCGCGTCTTCATCTGTGATTTCTGATAAGGCTTCCTCATTTATTTTGCTAAAAAAACACAAAAGAGGCAGGTTCTGTATGAGTTCCCCGCAATCCGTGTCTACAGCCTGTTACTACATTAGCAGAAATAACAGAAGGGGCTAGCAATGTGATTAACCAAAACTCAAATCTTCGTTAGAAGGAGTATCCGAATTTTTATAATTGATTCCAATAGAAGGATATTTCTGATTCAATAAAAAAGATATAACATTTGATGTGTGTGTATGAAAATACTACGAGATTAACTTTTGAGATTCATTATATTTTGTCATCCATGACGTAAGATAATAACAAAACGATACATTCCATATGATCCACCATATCCATTAATATGACCCACAAGATCTCTTTCTTGTATAATCTCTTGTCATTCATATGTTTGAGTTTATCTCCGTAGAATTGTCTAATTAATTAAAAATATTTAGGCAATTATTTGGACCTTATAAAATATACATAATGTTAACAGAAATAAGTTTTCTTTTCTAAATTGAAAAGTAGATATGAGTGGGGAGGCCATTTGCCTCCCAAAAGTCATTCCTGCGTTTATCGAGACAATATTTATCTCAAAATCTGTGTCCGTTTTCCGAACGGACTATCCAAACAAGCCCAATATTATGGGTTTCGTTTATATGTACGACTCGTCTTCATATTGTCATTATATACGGAAACATCTTCCTAATTTTTCTCCAAAAAGTCAAAGTTCTCAATTAATTCATTGTGCACTTTTCTTTTGTGGGGATCAAACAATGGATATAGAATTAATTAATTCTTTTTGGTCAATAATTAAATAAAAATTCAATTGGTTTTTCTACAAAAGAAGGGATTATTATATCTATGACCATCATCGAAACAATTAATTTTGTAATATTGTCAAAATTTTATCATCACCATATCATGTAAGAAACTAAATCATATAAGTTTTCTCCTATGAGCTATTCGCCTGTTAAACGCATTAATTGAGCCGATGTGATCATAGTGACTTTTAAAATTCGGATAAAAAGAATTTAGTACTGAGATGGCACAGAAGTTAACTTATAAAAAAAATGAATTCTCACAATTAGAAAAAATTTTATTTTTTTATACAAAAATTTTAGGCAAGGGGTTGGGCTCACTCACGATCCAAGGGTAGGGCACCTAACTCATAATCACCGAGAACTGTCCTTACGGGCACTGGAGCATGTCAAGCAAGCCCTTTAGTTCTAGCCACACAGGTAGGTCAACTCAGCTTCACTAAGTTGTGATAATGCCTCCCCAAACGTCGGGACTGGAGTCACAACAAAGTGGCACTTCCCAGGATCGAACCATCTCCCTTTAGATGAAAGTACTAGCCTAATCATTTCGCCAGTTGAACTCACGGACGATGGGTAAAAAAGTTTATTTTTGTATACATTTGTTTTTTTTTTGGCAAGTGCATCCATATCTGATTGGTAAGTGCTCCACTAATTATTTCTTTTTGCCTTTTTTTCCCCTTGTTTATGGAACTAACCCACAAAGCGAAAGTCAATAAAATAAGTCACCCAATGATATAAATTTCATAAGATTTTCATAATGCCAACAATTTTCAATCAAAATGTATTTTTCCTAATGACTTTTTTAAAGTCATTATTAATATTAGCTTGTGCGTGTGTATGCTGACATTCACAATACAATGTGCAATGAACAAAGGAAAATTAGTTGGCTTTGATTTCTAGAGTTATTACCAATTTTTCAAAATACAATAATTCAGTGCTCTTTCCTATTTTAAATATAAGAATTAGACAATTGGTTTTTTTTGAAAGTATCCATTTTAATCATTTACATTAGGCTAAAGTATACTTTTAGTCCTTTATGTTTGCGTCAGGTTTCACTTTAGTTCTTTAAGTTTAAAAATTGCACTTTTAGTCCCTCAAACTTAACGCCGTTAGTTTCTCCTGATGAAAATTGCTGACTCATCAAACTTAACGCTGTTATTTTAGATATTTTTTATTTTACACAATTTAAAATATCAAATTTATTGTATTATTAAATTATAATTAAAATGTGAGTATGCTTTGTCAACGTTTTATTGCATAGTTATCGATTAAATTTGATGAGTCAACATTTTCCGTTAAGAGAAACTAACGGTATTAAGTTTGAGGGATTGAAAGTGCACTTTTTAAACTTAAAGGATTAAAATGAAACCTGACACAAACATAAAGGACTAAAAGTATAATTTAACCTTTACATTAAAATAATACTTTCTTAATGAAAAGTCTCTTTAATATATGCAATCAATATCAATAATTTTAAAAAATACAAATTTAAGAGACAAACAAGATTGAGGTATTAATAGTTAACACATCAAACAAATCTCTCCACTTACTCCTTGATTTGAGCATTATTAGTTTCAATTAATAGTATTTTTTTTATTTGATTTTTTCCCCTTCACTCCCTCTGGTGCTTTTAAGGACTCTTTCCACCCAATCAAACAAGTTTTAGTCATGTTGATTTTTTAATCATTTATATGTGTTAAGGGATTCAAAATGTATAAATAAATTAACCATTCTTAAAATTTTAATTATTTTTTTTTGCCAACTTAAAATTTTAATTAAGAAATTGCTTATAAATTAAAATATAAATATTTTAAAAACACAGTAGTATCTTATATATATGAGTTATTATAGTAATAAAGGGAAGGAATATCAATTTGACCATTTAAAATTTAAAGCCACACAAATACACAAACACAATGTGTTTTTATGAAAAGTTGTGATGATCGGGCTTGTTTGGGAAGAGGCCGTTTGCCTCCCCAAAAGCCATTACTGCGCTTACCGAGACAAAATTTCTCTCACATATTTACCTCAGAATCCGTGTCCGTTCTCCCGACGGACTATCCAAATAAGCCCATCGATGATGATGTAATTGACTATAAAGCCTTAATTATTTTTCATATTTCAACTTTCACCAAATCATCAATATATAAATACATAATATGTCATATCTTTAACCCAAAAGGCAAGCAATAAATATAGGATAACAAAGGCAAAAATGAAGTGGGTGTCACAATAATGGCCACAATGAAGGGACTATATGTATCCATATTATTGGCAATTAATCTAACCAACTGGACACATAGTTTATATGATATATAACAAACTTTATTCCATACTTGACAATCTTCAAATTAAACAGTCAAGTCAATAAATCTTCAACAACTTTTGAGACCCTGAGTTTATTTATGTGATAACAATACTTTTTTCCCAAAAAAAAGGAAAAATATATTGATTCAAAATAAAATTATCATGTGAAACTTTATTTTTTAAAGAAAATAATAACATAGAATCAATTTGTTAAAAAAATCTCACACCCATTATGAGATAGAAACTCCACAAGCTATCACATATTAATAAATCATAAATAATATAAATTTTTTTGTCAAACTCCGTACAAATAACATAAAGAAATAGAACCCCATTAGTTTTAATTAAATAATTGATGATTGATGTTAAGTTTTCATTTTATTATTTATAAGCTTTATTGATGAGAATAGGTTTTTTTTTTGCCAACTATTGATGAGAATAGGTGTTTGATTGAAAGACTACAACAATGATTTTGCGTTATGATATATTTTGACTTTTCCACAAATGGACTCATCATACAAAAAAGTGAATTGACCAAAAACATTGAACAATTCATGTTACTACCTCTTTCATGTCTCATCAAGAGGGACCCATTTCTCCTACCATATAGCTTGTCCATTAAGCAATATTTGTGTTTTAGATAGCTTTGATTTTTATAAATATTAAATAGATAATATAAATATTATAATACTTTTGTCAAGATATGTGTAGTTTATCCTATCTTTTTTTGTTGAAAAAGTTAATTTAATTTTTTGCACACCAACTAGGTCTTAGAAGTTAAGTTGGACTCATACTAATCTAGATTGAATAATTTTTTCATGCACAAAATTCTAATTCAAGATTGATCTTAAGAGATAAGAGCATGTTGAAATTTAATCTTTATTCATGGACTTGTACTTTATACTATGAAATCAAATTTTTAAAATAAATAATGGCATATAAAAGAGTAATTTAAAGGGCTTATATATATATATATTAAGATTAATAATATGTACTCCTACTCACATGGTGAAAACTATGCGGTTTGAAATTTTATTAATAAGAAAAAAGTAAATTGGAGTACCCGTGTTTTTTGCGTATAAAATTTTGTAGAGTATCAATACTTTCTGGTGTTTAAAAAAATATTAGGTTATAGCTAATAAAATTTTTAAATAGAAACTTTCACCCGTATTCTATTAAATTTTTTAAATGAATGCACACCCTTGGCCTAATCTACTTTCATTACCAGAAAAATATTATTTAGTGACGGAAAAATTCATCTATAAATGGTTATTTTCCATCAGAAAATTTCTATTTAACGACGAAAAATATTAGCAACCCTCATTTTAACTACAGAAAATAGTCATTTAGTTAAAAAGTGATAAAATTTTAAGACATGATTAATAAAATTTAAAGTTTTTCTTAATCATGAATAAAACATTTTGAAAATGTTTTATAAATTGAATCTAATGTAAGATTACTCTATCTAATGTAGTGTGTATCTACACACATAATAAATTGAGTCAAAATAACTTTTTTTGGGGGGAATATGGTTACTTATAGCTTGGGAGGAGGAACAAAGACCAGAGAAGAGTGAGTCTGGTCTGCCCACCATTAACCAATCATTGTTTGGTAAATCCTTGCAAGTTTCAACATCTTCCAACGTTTGGAATGAACTACTAATTCAACATGATTAATTTTTTTTCCATTTAATCAATGATTACTTTTTTATTAAATTCTTTTTTGTGGAAAAGTGTGAACACCAATAATTCAATGCACACAAATTGACATT
>JANTPZ010001029.1:0-26205 GCA_025593235.1 Vachellia pachyceras | reverse complement strand
CATGAAAATAATGTCATTAAAAGGTAATTTTCATTGGCCCTAAAAAAGGGACCAAAGGGCAGTATAATACCTTGATTCTACGGCTCCTCTTTTCCCTGCGAATTTCAACAGTTGTAGCTTTAGAGGAAGCTGACTCCAATGTAAAGAATGATGGATCAGTATAACGCTTCAAGCAAGCCCCAGCACCAGCCACATCAAATCTGTTGGAAGCCAAAAAAGAACAATTCAAATGCTTCTTCCTTATTACATAAATTTTAATTTAAAAACAGTTTCTTTAACAATCAAATCTTCATACTTGTCCAGGAGGAACAATCTTGGGGGGCCACGGCAGTCTTCGTAAGAATCCATTACAAATCGAGGCAAGTCTTCTCGAGTAATAAGATTCTGTTCAGAACGAAGATTAGGATGCCAATCAATCCCTGCAATAAAATAACCAATTGCTTTAAAAACTTGACAAAGGACAAGGTTATAAGTATGACATGTTAAAAGTCCAACAGTTTACAAGAATAAAATTTTTCATATTATTTAGATAAGAACATCACAAACCAAAAGACTGAAAACTAGCAAGTAATATAACCTGCATTAGAGAAAAAAGATGAATGATGAGTCTGGGACAAAAACGCCTTTTCAAGTGAAGGAACTTCAGCCTCGAGCTGCTGAACACGAACCATAAGACCATGACCTCTTGAAGCAGTGGTCATTACTTCTTCATGCAAGTCATGAAAGACCTCCGCTGCAAACCTAAAGAAAATATATAGTTAAGGACATAGAACTTAACAGCGCCAAGATGGCAAGTTGTGGATTGAAGACTATAAGATTCAGCCATAACAATCCCTCCAAACAAATATAATGTTGCTGACTTATAAAATGGTCCAAGACATTGCAATTTCTGCTTCCATGTGCATACCTTCTTTTTCTGATAACTTCACTATCAGAAGTAAACAACAAATTGGAATGTCATTCAGCACATCACAAAAGGATGATAATGGCCACAGTCAACAGAATGCTTATAGAATACAAAACATTACCGGAAAACTTAATTGGCCAGCATCAATTTTCTTTTTAAGAAAAACACTAGGCTTTAACAATTCACACACACTTGACTTTCCTCTTCTGGGTCTTTTTCTTCTCTCTCTCTCTTTTGTCTCAAGCACTTGGCGTTCAAATTAAGCATGTCTGGCCAAAGTTTACCACGAATTTTGTTGGTTCGAGAATTTCACTCTAGCCTTATTCAATAAAATCCATACAAGACCGGTTCATAAAAGACTAACTAGCATAAACTTTCCATGGCCATACAAAATATATTCTAAACAACAATTTGAACCGCTCTGTCAATGTAGAGAACGAGAATGACTCTGCAACTTAGGGTGAAACGACGGACATGAGATTGTAGCAGGAAGGACATTATAAAGAAAAGGACGAATAGCACTCAACGAGCCATTAGATGAAACAAGTTCAAATGGGTTGTAAAATTCAATAGTGGCACGAATATTGCGGAAGGCTAATCTATCCACGTAACAAGAAAGCCATTTTCGTCTAATTCCGAAAAGAACCCAACCAGCGATCGATCTAACAATCGAACAGACTAAAAAAAGAAGCACATAAACAAAATTCTTGCCGAATTAAAGCCCACTACAGCAAGTCAAATGGCGGTCAGCAAAAAGCTAAACACACAGATTGATCAAATTAGATGGTCTTCAAAACAAGACCTATTGAAATAAATGTAATCACGGAAAGTGCAAGAGCAAGCAGTTTAATTCAAGAGCAGGGTCGAAATCACGAGAGGAAGAAAGTTAGAGAGGGGGAGGGAGCTCACTGAGCAAGGTCGCCGAGCTGGCGCAAGACGCCGACGAGGCCAGCCATGGCGACGCCTTCGAGGAGAGCTTCTGGATCATCTTTATCGGCAGCTCGGTACAGCTCCGGATCCGCCAAGCTGAACTCATTCCTTATCCGGTACCCAGCCAGCGGCATTCTTGCTAACCAGCAATAGGAAACCCTAGCATCTGAAATTACTTGGCTCCGTTGTTGGATCTTCCGGCCAGATGGTTACTCGGTTCCACAAGAGTTTGGAGTTTGGAGGAAATGAGAATGAACGAGGGAGGGAGGTGTAACTGTAGGCGTGGAAGTGAGAGACGTGAAGCAGTGAGGACTTGTATTATTATTTGATGGTATTTAAGTAGGATGCGACGGTTAAAGAGGTGAAATAAAATAAAAAATCCTGACAAATTTAATTTATGAGAGAAGATATATATATATATAATGGGAAATAATAATGGTAAAATCTACCGGCGATATGGTTCGTGAACTCTTGAGGAGGTAGGCGCGCACCCATGGCGGCAGGAAGAGGGGGAGGGGTATGGGATCCTCTTCATGAGGGAACCGATGGACTTGTGTAGCTACCATCCTTTTGCTGCAAGAAGGATGAGATAAAACCATCAAGGTGATTGATTTGATTGTGAATTGATGAGCTGATGAGAAGTGGAGATCACTTTTGGGGAAACCTCACAGAAGGAAAGAAACGGGAAGGTTCAGTTATATTTGATGTCATGTGAGTGTATAGGCTTGTTTGAATAGTCCGTTTGAACATATGAAAGATATTTATATGCTTACCGAGATAAAATTCTTTTCACATATTTACCTCGGAATCTGTGTCCGTTCTCCCAACAGACTTACCAGACATATATGCCCACAAACACCCTCCCTTGGCTTCCCACCAACAACACCTTTTCTTTATATTCACTACAATTATTGGCAACTTTTTAAAGTGTTTTTTCATTTCCTGGATTCACAAGCTGGGTAGTAAATATGTGACAGGAGACAAGACCTTATGCTGGGAGTCTCCGGCCATGAGAGAGCTGTACGTATGCATTGATAACTAATATGATCTCGTCTCGTGTTTTAGCAATTCAAGTGCTCTGGTAAGGTTTATATATTTATATTTATTCTATCATGCAATTGACAAGGTTCATTAATTAATATGTATAGTTTAAGGCATGCTGATTGGGTTTTAGTTTGCTCATCACAATACAAACTGGTTGATTCTCGAGCCTTTTTCTGCCTTCTACTTCAAGCGTTTCATTCAAACGTCACAAACGTACTGTACCGTCTAAACTTTGTTCACAAATTTGGGAAAATTTTATAGTAATACTTTATATGTGTAAGCTACAAATAAAAAAAGTGCGTTTGCCATAAATAACCCCCAATAAATACCAAATTATCTGGAGAATTGTGGTTGCCATAAAGTACAAATATAATTACAAAATTAGTGTACAATATAGGAATATAACACATGTATGCCAACCATGTATATATTTTGTCAATATAACATGTCTAAAATTTTGAAGTTAGCATTTTAGTTGTTCAACTTCCTCTACTTTTAATTGGTACGGTTCAAAAATATTTTTGATGATGCAATAAGAGCTCACTCATATTACCGTTCCCAACAGAGGGTTTGTTTGTTAGTGTTTAAAAAAGTCAAATGCACGTTCAGCAGTGTTTTTTCGTAAAATGAGATAATCTCCATCACATATTTATCTAGACTTGTGTAAGAGTACTTCTCTACCGCGTTCTCAAATGGGCACTCTAAATCCATGAGTTAGTTGTCTGGAGTTTGTTTTGATGCTAAATGTAAAGTCTCGATTTCCTTTATTGTTATATTTTTCCCTTAAAATATCCTCTTGTATGCAATTAGTAAAGATAAACTTTGTGAATTATCAAAAAGACAAATAACTTAAGAAAACCAGCCCATGATTTTTTTAAAAGAACTTATTTAGTTAAAGACAGTGGAATTGATGATGATAGTAATCATATAATTCAAACTTGATGATGTAAATGGAAACAAGCTAGCTAGCAGAGTCATTTATGATTTGAAGGTAATTAATAAGATGAAAGGAAAGTTTTATTGCACCGCTACAAGACTAGCAATGCCGTATGATAACATAAAGTGGGAGTAACCAATATGAGATTATGAGATGAACACAATCATACTAGAGTGAATAGGATTCATAATAATCACGTACATGGAAGAATTGGAGTGTCTGAAAAGAACATGATAAAAAAATTGTCTGAGATGATCACGAAACGTTCAAAGAAGGTTTTTAAAAGACACCGGTGTGAAGGATTGATTAAGCAAGATAAAGTTATCGAAGAACTGAAAGACACACTTAATAATGTTGTAGAAAGATCCTTTAATTAGTTAATAATTTATCAAATGATCTGGTTTACAATAAAGTACATTATTGATTTCGTGTAATGAGAAGAGTTTTTTGTTTTTGTTGAACTTATTCAACAAATTTTTTTAATAACTATAATTTAGTTATTTAGTTTTTTATTGGAGGAAGCGTTATTAATTATTTTCACGGTAGGGTTCTGCCGTATCGTAACCTTTTGGAATACTCAATCAGAACCGCGATGAGGCTTGAGTGATGAGTGAACATAATCATGGGGACGAAGAAAAATTTTGTCGCATTTGCATAATAAAACATATTTAATTAAATCAAAACAGAAGCCTCAAGAAAAATACTCGTTAATAATATGATACTACCATGATATCTAAATATAAATTTACACATTTCTCCCTGTAAAAATTGAAAACTTAACTTTACACTGGCCATAAAAAATTGAAAACTTACAAATGAATGTTTATTGTCCATAACTTGTTAACAATGTACTATCTTGCCATAGAATTAATTATATATATTGATACATTGTCTTTTCTTTTTTGTTATTGTGTATACTTTTACAACAATAAAAAGGGACTCTTGCAACAATAAAAATTATTTATCGAGTAAACTCTGAAGACATTATCAACATGTTTGGTAACACTTTCAGAGACAAAAGTGCGATGCACAGTACCAAAAGTACTTATAAGTTACTGTTTATACTTTTATCTATTTAGGAAGACTTATGGGAATAAGTTACTTGTGGAAATAAGTTATTTCTATCAACAAACTGAAACACTGAGCTTTTACAAATAAATCACTTTTACAATCTAATTTATTTTCAATTTCATTTTTCCATAAGTTCTCATGTAAATAAGTTACTTATTCCACTATGTTCCCAAACGGACCCTATAGTAGTGCTGAGACTTTATTTTAAATTTGAATAAAGGATTGTTTAATTTTTGTTCGTACCATAAAGAATGATGCAAACTTTGCTTGAAAGTTTGGAGAAGCTTTCAAGGGAAAGACTTGGTATTTAAATCTGCAACAAACCATGGGGCATGGTAGTCATCTGCTTACAGTTGAGTGAGTCATATATACAAATGAGTGGAATTAGTTATATTATATTATTGCTTTATATATATATATATATATCTGTGTGTGTATTTGCCAAACATATCTTTTGGTTGGTGGCCTTCCGTTTGGCTGTTTCCACCTGCCGACTCGCTGTGTTGGGGCGTAACCAATTTCAACCACTTCAAACTGTTTTATATATATGTAGTTCCATAGCCATAATCAAAACTCCCATTGACCTCTCTTTACTTTTATCGTTTTCAAGTCTTGTGTGTTTCTATTTGTAATATAATATATAATGGTTCAGTATAATATATAATGTTCATTGGCCACATGCTAAACAATTCTAAGATTGCAGTCAGCCGCGATCCAATTAGTTCAATAAAAGAGTCATTCGACTTTTTTTTTTAATTAGTAAAGTTTAATAAATTACTTAAAATTTTGTATTTATGTACATTTTTAAAAAAAATGATAAATATAAATATTTTAAATTAATGTATTTAACTTTATCAATCTTATAAAATAATCAATTGAATCTTATATTGAGGATAAAAGATGGTATATATTAATTCTTCGCGAGTTGATTTCAATATAAGGGCATGTTTGTCAAAGCTTTTACTTTCTCCAAAAGCACGTTCAATAGTATTTTTTTTGTAAATCAAAATAATCTCTTATATATTTATCTCGACTTGTGTAAAAGCACTTATCTACCACTTTCCCAAACGGGCACTAACTAAGTAACTGGCACAGCATTTGGTACAAGTACTGTTCAATAATGGTCATCGGGGTAAAGAGAAATTGAAATTTAAAGATACACATGTGATGGATGGTAAAATGATGATGATGATATTATGTATATACTGATTGAGAGATGGATGCTTGATTTAAAGTTGTGATAACAAGTACGGCCACTTTGAGTTGACTTCAGTATGAAGCCACATATACACACACACACCCGTGTGCGTGTTGGTGAATGAATATAATATAGTATTTGAGAGGAAGGGATATATGAATATGAAAATAAAAGGTGTGAAGGAATTGTGATTGATTTAAGAAAAATTAGGAGCATAATTAAGATGATGGTATGATTACTTTTTGGAGGTTGTAGTGATTAAATGAGAGAGTAAGATACGAGCTAATGATTTTGGCAAAATCATGAATAGTTTAATTAAGCATACCTATGTTGTTGGTAACTTCAACTACCTCAAAATAATTGATGATCATATCCATTCCCCCATCATCGATCGATCACTTCAATTCCTTCCCCTCATCAGCTTCATTCCCATATATACCTGTTGATCAACATAGATCAGAGCCTAGCTCAAAAGGTGACCACTTGGGGTAGCAACTAACATTAATTCTAACTAATCTTCTCACATGCTTGATGTTGTCAGTGCTTTAATTGCCATTGGCTTGGTAAGTTCGTTGGGAGAACGGATACAGATTCCGAGGTAAACATGTGAGAGGAATTTTATCTCGATGAACGCAGAAATGGCTTTTGGATGCCCAAACAGACTATCCAAACAGGCCTCTTCTATGATTGACAGAACGTACTTAATTGCTTTGAGGACCGAATGAAAAAGTATCACACGTACGTATATACATCTGTCTGCCTCTTTTGTGTGGGGGGATTCAATTAACTTCGACCTACGTATTAATGAGCAGTTAGCCACCGATGATCAAATTCCCATCCACATTTTCTTCTACTGTTTCTTTTCGTGTTTGATAAGAGCTTTTTCTGTATTTTGAATCTAAAAGTCTATTAACTTTCTACAACATTTGGTAACTCATTCTCTTAAAATACTTTCTAAGCATAAACTCATTTTTTGCAGAATAAATGTACTCTGAATCCAACGTTAATTCAACGGTTTTACAAACACCCACTCTATCGTATTTTCAGACGGGTCCATAATTTGACGCGGGAGGGATATATATGTAATATGAGAACGAAGGTGCTTGCTGACTGTGACAATTGTTTAAATTTGTGAGAGCAAGAACTCTTAGGCATCTTCATTGTATGATCTCTTTGTGATGAGTCTAAGAAATAGACTGATTCTTTTTTCTTTTTTTTTTTGTGACAATCGGATGGTTAATTCGTTTTTTTTTTTTTTTGTGAGTTCACTCTTGAGCATGAAGTTTCTCAGAAATGACACAAAAAGGAGCCCAAAATCCAAAAGTAGAACCGACCCAAAAAATCATATACTTCAGAGATCCAGCCTGAAACAAGAGCCTCAAAAATAGAAATAACAGTGTTGGCTTGGATATTAATTAACTTATTGCTTCTCCTAACGTATTCTTTTCTTCTATTCTAAAATTGATTTTTATATGATATAAAACTAAGAGCTTTTGTAAAACTAAAGTGAATATAGGATGAGGGAAAAACCAAGAGGAGAAGAATTTAGGGGAGAGAATGGGAAGCAAGTTTCATTCATTTGTATTTCTCAACCCAGCACATAACCTCTATTTATATGCTTTAAAAGTTTAATCTCAAGAGTCACCATTAACTAGCCTTTTAGTGTATCATCACATATTTGTGAATGTTGACTGGGATATGAGTCAATGGATATCTATAAGGTTAATATTCATAATACTTTCCTTTGATATCCACGACGAATATGCCTCATTAAAACCTTATTAGAAAAACTCATTGGACAAAAACCTAATGGAGGGAAGAGTACACAATGTTTACCCCCTATGACAATAAACTCATTTTGATTATATTTTCTCAAATGTAACTATTATCATTGATTTCTTAAGCAATTGATCTCATTTTGTTATTTGAATTATGCATTATTCATCTGTCATGGATATGTGTTGAATATTCCACATTCCCTTCATTATTTGTCTTATGGACCACAAAACTCACAAAAAAGTTGTCATAAAAATAATCATGACATATCTTATAGAAACTTAATCACAACAAAATATTACCATAGAATAAATATATAGGAAGTCTAATCCATTAAACTTAATATATTTTGTAGACAAAATCGTTATAGGAAAATTTATGATTTTGAAATTATTGGGCTAATTAATAAATTGATTTACTCGTCAAGTAAAATACAACATTGTTCATTTTTCAATATATTCTTTAAGTCAAATAGGACCCAAATTATTTTAAATCAAACCACATTTTATATGATGATGTTCTTAGGCATGCTTCTGGCACGTTAGATCCTTCAAGAATTTTCATAAAATTTCACTACTTTAGTGAGCCATATGCGTAGGCTATAATAATATCTAATAGATGCATATTTGTTTTCATATCCTGTCAAACCAGTAATTATTTTTCATCCACAACCAAATAATATACCTCATCATAATCATTATACTACTGTGAAAACATGCTCCCATATCATATAATAACTTTATATTTTATGTGTTTGAACCGTAGATCCATAATTCTCACGTTGAAATAATGTTGTCATGTTTTATTACATCTTTTCCTTTTTCTTTTTATCTTGGCCAATCATTTTTTGCCTATTTTACACAACAAATTTATGTATAAAATTATCATTTGATTACATGATATTATTATCAAAACTGTAGTCGACGACTTTATCTTTTTTATTTTATTTTTCTCATTACGAAATAACTTATCAAAAATTCTCTCTTACTTTTTCGGTACTTTAACCTCTCTTGAGGATTTTTTTTCTATCAGTTATGTCTTTTCCTTCTTCACACACGTGAACTATGACGCTCTTGTATTCTCAAGCGCTATTTTCATCTACTATATCTTCTTCACACACTCTTCCTTCTTTTTGCACCCTTGATCTATTCATTTCTTACAAAAACATGGAGCCTTTTTCCCCTGCCATAACCAATAAGCCTGTGTGCGCACAGAAGTATTTGAGCTTTTAAATTTGCTCTGTGCAATTCCAACCAGTCATTTGGCCAACATGTGTTATAGATGTGGTACTAATTCTTGATTATTCTTCTGCATTCAACCTTATCTTTGGGCATATATGAATTTAATTTTTAGGTTTGGTTTTTACTAGGCTCAAAGGCTACTCATTTACACTGGTTTAATCCATATAAGAAGACTCACACATCATTTCTGTGCCCCATGTCCGAAAATATAAGATTTCGATGGTATATTTAGTCCAAAAATGTAAGAAGACTCACATCATTATAACGGATTTTGTTTACCTACTAAACATTAAATGCATTCCTAGTAGAGAGAACTTATTAGACCTAGACTATTCATATTTGATTTATGTGATCCAAATTTATTTTTTAAACAAAAATACAATATTTACCAAATAATATACAAATAAATTTAATCGAAGAAACTTGGAAACAAAAAATAATGAGATTAATAACTGAAAATTATAGTGATAATCCTTTACAACATTGGTATAAGTCAAAACTATATGCTGCAATAAAATTGCATCCTAAAGAATATTTAAAGAAAAATAATATTAAAATTGAAATGAAACGTTTTAAATTTACACCAGAAGATAGAAAAGATTTTTTACAACATATTGATGACTATATATTTTATAAATTGATTCAACCTAGTACTTCTCCTTATTGTAGTGTAGCATTTCTTGTCATAAATCATTCAGAACAAGTTATAGGAAAATCTAGACTTGTTATTGATTATAGAAATTTAAATAAAGCATCTATTAAAGATAAAAGTGCTATTCAAGATAGACATACACTTCTACAAACAATAAAACAATATACTTATTTTAGTAAATTTGATTGTAAATGTGGATTTTTTCAAATTAAATTGACTGATAAAAGCAAAGAATATACTGCTTTTAGTACACCTTATGGTCTTTATGAATGGGATGTATTACCTATGGGATTTCATAATAGTCCAGGAATATTTCAAAAACATTTTTATTCTAGGCTAACTTAAGATTTAAAAGAAAAATGCATAGTATATATTGATGATATTATTTTCTATGAAAATGATATAGAAAAACATAAAAGGGATGTTGAAAAATTTATTGAGTTAATTATAGAAAAAGGAATTATTATTTCTCCAAAGAAAACTGAATTAATGAAAACTAAAATAAAAGCATTAGGATATATTGTAAGAGATGGACAAATAAATTTACAAGATCACATTATTTCCAAAATTATGGAATTTCAAAAGAAACATGAAACGATTAAAGAAATAAGATCACTCATAGGTATATTAAATCAAGTAAGTGAATATATTCCTTATTTTAGTAAAAAGATTTATTTTCTTACTGAAAAAAACTAAAAAAAGGAAATTTAGGTGTTTGGACTTTAAAAGATTAAGAAAAATTTGGACAATTAAAAAGAGAATTAACAAATTTACCAAAGCTGGGAATTTCAAAGAAATAGAGAAATGGATTATTTATACTGATGCAGCTGATAAAGCATGGGGAGCAGTACTTGACGCTTTTGATGGAGAAAGGGAAGTTCTAACAAAATATTTATCTGGTAAATTTACAAAAGCTCAACAGAATTATGATTCAAATATTAAAGAATTTTTAGCAATTTATAATGTTGTGAAAAAATTTCAAGATGATATAATGGAATATCCAATAGAAATCAAGACTGACAATACTCAAGCTAAGCTTGTTAAATAAAAAATTAAAACCAGTACAACAACAACGTATGTTAATCAAATAGCGAAATTTTTTGTCAAATTTTGATATTTCAATTGTTCATATAAAAGTCCGTTGGAAGAACGATCACATATTTTGATGTAAATATGTGAGAGGAATTTTGTCTCGATAAGCGTAGGAATGGATTTTGGGGAGGCAAACGGCCTCCTAAAACAAGCCTAATATTCTTGCATATTTTCTAAGCAGAAATGGAGGAGATCCAGAAATTAGTCAAAATTTAGATGAATGAGGTAATACAACCCATTCAATCTGAATTGCAGGCCTTAAAAGCAGAACTACATACTATAAAGCTTGAATTGCAGCCTTTACAGGAATTGCTACTGTTAGAAAAGGAAATTCAAGATCTTTTTCAATAGCAGCAAAATAATTCTGCAGAACTTACAAAATTTTGTTCCAATATTGCTGATAAACTTGAATTTATTAAAGATAAGTTATGTGCTAATAGTATTCAATCAATGGATATTATAGCAGATAATTTATCTGAAAAAGTAGAACTTAATGAGAAGACTCCATAAATAGAGAAATCAAGGATAGAATTTACTCCCAATAAGCAGAAATTTAATATTTATGATCCAACAACGGAACTTATGAAATTAATTAGACAAGTCCAATCCAACCATTTTTCTACTGGAGAATCATCTAAACAATCTGAAACAGCTCAGCCTTTCCAAACCTAAGAAAAATATAAGCCTTCTAAACCTTTTGTCCAAATAGCTAAAGAAGCCCAAGATATAAAAATCTAAGAAGCAAACTATCATGCAGCCTTAAGAAAAACTTGTACCGAAAAATCCTTACAAGCCTAGTATATCATTACATGCCCACGTAATCTTTTCAACAAAACCTCAATCCTTAAAGGAGCCAATCCACAAAAAGTCCTAACTCTTTATCATTACGGACTTATCCAACAAATTTATCCTGGAGAAGACTTAACTGAACTTATGTGTCTACCTGAACCTATAAAAATAGAAGCTGTGGCCTATAGATCAATAGTATCTAGAAGACAAATATTTATGAGATTTTATTTTGCTATTCCCGAATTTGGCAAGATCAGTATATGCCAACCTATACTCTCATAAAATTTGGCCTTACTAGACAATCTTTATTACCGACACCTGAAATCAAAGAATTTACTGAAGAAACCATTAAGGCTATACCTGACAAAAGAGCTAATGGATTTATAACAATAATTGAAGATCTTGAAAAAGCTTTTTGTGGAAAAGATTCTCAATGGATTTATCATACAGATGAACATTTAGCAATTTATGCTTCTGGAAGAACTTCAAAAGATGCAGACAAATTAAAAAGATGGTATAAAAAATTCATTGCCGACAGTAATTATCAAGCATCCCAGCAGTAAAAAATGCAGTCTGCAAAAGGATAAGATAAATGGATATAAAGCACAACTGCTGCAACTGTCAGACCTGGCCAAAGGAAGAGCAGGCGACATGTGTTACCAAAGAGATAAAATTGTCAGAATTTGTTGCCTTATAGAATTACTTTATAGGTTGATAGACTTTAATAGCCTTTTTGACTTATAAGAAGACTTTTTATGTAAGTAATTTTCGTAGAGTCTTTTGTCTTTTTAGTCCCTTAACACTATAAAAGGGTACTTAGGAATTTAGGAGAGGACACACCGGTTTGCAACGAGGCTCTTACTTGCAAATCTCTCCTCTCTCCCTTTGTATAATCCTTTGTACAAAGGTTGAAGTGTTTGGAATAAAAGCAGAATTTCTGTAAGTTTCTTGTCCCTGTTCTTAATTTATTTTCTTTTATTTATTGAATCTTTAAGGGCGGGGAAAACTAAGTTTATGTAATCCTATTACTCGCTTTTCAAACTAAGAGACTCTTGTTCAATATCGATCCTTGGGTTGAACGTTTGATTACCATATGTTAACTCTGACAATACGAGCTTGTATATGAACAAGGCGCTGGTAAGCCTTCATGAGCGAATGAGCCAGTGGGTCCAGAAGCTGTTTTAATTGTCATTCTACGCCGTTTGACCTATAGTTGCTCGAATTCACCTGGTTCCAAATTCATATATAGATATCTCAATACGAAAGACTTAAGATATGATATCCTTGGATTCAAACAAGATAGTAAATTGACAAGACCACTTCATTTCGGCATATTTAAGAAGGCTAATAATAATAAGATTTCTCCTTCTGATTTTCATCTTTTACAACATTTGTCGGTCCAAACCGAAACATTAAGGAAGAGTGGTGTGTGCTATATATTGATATCATCAACCATCCTGCCACCGAGTGACGAAAGATGTTGAAAGTAATTTATTTATCCATTTGAAGAAACGGATAGGATACATCGATCATTCAAAAAATTAGGACTTAATAAACCCACTTTTTCAATTCATTCATAAAACTTTGGAGGTGGGAGGATGCTATCATAATAATCGTAGGAGTGTATTAAATATGGCCTTACAGAGAACTGAATGATCAAACGGGAATTAAAGGAGGAAAAAGTGAAGGGGGAACTGACAAAAAAAGAAAGAGAGGCGAAGACTTTGCAGACACGCAGATTGTTGCTTGAAAAAAGCTTTGATGTGTCCAATGGATTCGACACGTACATGTCAGCATTCATATCCTTGTCTCCACTCTCTCCCGTCCCCCCCCCTCCCAATTTTTTAAAACCTACTCTCACCCACTCATGCCCTGCCCTGCTTCAAGTTTCCACCATTATTACCTTTCTAGTTCCACTATCTTCAAATCCCATTGGGATTCCTGGCTCACCGTGGAAAAAAGGGGAAAAAAGGGTCATGGATGAAAGAGAAGGAATGAACTCAGATGAATCAAACCCATCAAGAAAGAGTTCAGATGATGGTAGAAGAGATTCTCGGGGACATTTTGTCATGCAGCTTGCAGGCATTCTTAGAAGAGACATCACTGTAGAAGGTAACACTAAGACGAATAGCATCAGCTCCAGCTATGAATATGATTGTTCCAGCAGAAATATGCCAATGTTCTCATCCGATGCGCCATATTGCTGCTCTTTATTGGAGGCCATGCCCATACCTGGACCTGTGTGGTCTACAACAGAACCTTGTGTTTTGGCTGAACCACTGGAATCAGCACCAGCAGAAGCACCCACTTGTACTGGTGAAGCCTCTGTAGAGTTAGAGTGGGGAGAGAACCAAGCTTCTTCATATTCATGGTGGATTGGATTTCTTGAGAGTTTAGATGGTAATATGAGCAGTGAAAAGGTGAAATGCCCATTTGTGGAGGTCATTAATGTGATGGAAGATTCCAAAGGGTTTGGTTATGACTCAACTTTTGTGGATGAAACAGATCAAAGCTGTCACCTTGACGACTGGTTGATGATTCCAACGATGGAGATGGATTTGGAAGATATGGTTGTGCCCTAACAAGCTTAATGATGCAACTTCTAGATATGTAAAATTACTGACTAAAATCTCATTTTGGCTTTTGATATCAGCTCAGGAACACATTTGATTCTTCCTGTAGTCACCCAATGGTTACTGATTTCGTGTGCACATTTCACGCTCTTCATTTCTAAAACCTTTGTGAATTAGTTTTGGATCATGTTTCCCCTTCTCAACTTCATAGAAATTGAGAGGTTTTGAAGTGAGCAATAGATCTTGTTTTGACAAGAAAGGAGTGCTAATTACTCACTGGTCAGTGCTGAGTAGCCTAGCCACTAAAATGTCTGTACGGACAAGTATAGTACATTAAAATTTTGTTATAATATATCAATCATCTGGAAAATGTTGCTTTTGTAAGTGTTGAAAGTTAGTTAAATAACTCAGCAACATGATAGAACTTGTTTAAATATTCTCAAGTGTCTGGGTCAATATGTTTTCTCATTCACTTTTTGGTATGGGGTATGACCCTCGTAGTGTACCAGTGTGAATTGTTTTTTTTTTTAGTTGAATGTTTTCTCATTCACTTTTTTTTTTTGAAATCTGAAAAAAAATGATTTTCATTTCATGTTCATTTTGTTCTACTTGTTGAAAACTAGTTAGAGTGCAATTAGTTTTTGAAAAATATAATAATTTTTTAATATTGCATAGCAACTCATATTTTAAGATATACAAAATTGAACCGAAAACAAAAATTGTGATAGTAAACACTAAATTAAAGGTATAAAAATGATGAAATTTTCATTGCAACAATTGAAATAAAAATTAAACAAAATTATAGAATGTAAAGGGTTCTATTTTCGCTTAAGAACTTGTATAAATATTTCCTAAAAAATCGAAAGGATTATACCATTTCCCATTCTTTTACTAACAAATTCTCATTCCCGAATCTTCAATGCCCATGTTTTCAAGCTTAAGCTTTTTTTTTCCTTTCTTCTTTTATGATGGTACCACCAGTTGCATTTACAAACGACATGAAGGGAACTCAGAGGAGGAGACCGTAAGCGTAAAGCATGCAATTGATGGAATAGTGAAGAGAAGAACTAAACAAGAAACTGCTGCAGGAAAGGCAGCATAGTTTCAGTTTCGGACCCATTGATGACACCTCACAATAGTTAATACACCTGAATAGATTCATCTGCACCACATTACATGTACTTTGCAATGGGAGCTTCCGCTTCCGCAGTACGATGATTTGCTCTCCAGAAACCTCCAAAATCTTTTTGGCCCACCACGCATGTCAGATCTTGCACAACCTCGTACTACTCATCATTGGATAAGTGGTCATTCTTCTGAACTCAGTGGCTTTGTCTTCATGGGGCAATGAAGCCAGTCCAGGTTGGCCACATTCCACCAGTTATTTCCTCGTCTCTTGATGTAGATTACAATCTTTTCTCTGATAAGCTACCGACCAAGACAGCACACAGATACACTATCAAAACTGACTCAGCAATATGGTTGATCAATCCCAAAAAGAAAAAGAAAAGGGGGAAAATCAAGTCTATGTAAAACAATAATCAAGGTAAAGAGACTTAAATATGCAATTTTGACTCACATAATGTCATTGTTGGTGGAGGTATTATCGTTATGAGCTTCTTCAAACTCCTTCCCCAGATGGCCAAAAATGGCATAAACACCTGCTATTGCTGGAGCAGCAATGGCAATAGAGAGGCAAATAGCAACACCAGCGCGCGATAGGTCTTTCTGATTTTTTGTAGCCCAAGTTTGGGCCGCATAAAGCATGCTGAGGATGGCAACATCTGTTGGTTTCCACCTTCAAAGAAGAAACAGGTACAGGCACATGAGAGTGAAAAGAGCAGTAAGGATTTGTTTGTTGACCTCAAACCACAAGTCCTTTTGGGACTAGTTGGTTTGGAAACCACCACCGGCTAATTGGATTAAAGTTATGTCGATGGTGTTGTCTCCTCACTCATAAACGAGCTGGATGTGGGTGGTTATTAGAGATCATCATAGATCTTGGATTGTTGGGTTCACACGAATGCTTGGCCATTGAGTGTGTATGAGGCTGAAGAATTACCGGTTTACAAAGGGCTTACTTTAGCTTGAGAATTCGGCTTAGAAAAGTCATTCTGGACTTTGATTCGAAGGAAGTAATTTCTCCACTGCACAATCGAAGCACACCTCCCTCTTGTAGTTTGGTGTTTCTTCATATTACAAGATTGATGGGATATGAATGGGATTCGTCCCCAGAGCACATTTCAAGACACTCCAACAATGTTGCTGATGTGTTGGCTAAGAAGGGCATATCCACAACTTCATTCATGGGATCTCCTCCTCACAACTTGAGGAGTATGTTGCAAACTGATTGTTTGGGAATCAGTCCCATGTTAGCTTTTTTAGTTTTGGGCTTTGCCCTCTTTTGTATAAAAAAATAAAAATTAAAAAACAAAGAAAACCCATCCTTGTTGTTCATTATTTTTCTGTAGTTATTTATTGTCGAGGCTCTGGCGCATTGCTGATGAGATTTATTGTCTCTGATCCATCCTCCTCCTTATTATTTTGTATTAGCTAATCGGTAAATTTCAAATACACAAAACCATTTCTTTCTTTGTTTAGTGTGTCTGTCATTTTCTTATCATAAATCCAACCTCGTTTTCTACTAAATTAATATACTACAACGAAATATGGTTATGGATAAACTACTCATAAATCGTAATGTAACTAAAAAATTGGCCAAAATTGCGAAAGCCCCAAAAACAGCTTTTTATTATTATTTTAGTCAAAAAGAATACAAATACATTACTTTTGTATTTGGTTTAATACACTCTTGATCTCTCAAATTTACCTTTATTTTGTTGATATACAAATAGAAAATAAATGGTTTTAATCCTTTAAATTTTATTTTATTTAAAACATTTATACCTATAATATAATAAAAATATAGACCATTTTACCTATTGAAAGATTAAAACCACTAATTTTAAATTTGAGGGACCTAAAGTAAAATGATGACAAATTTAAAGGACTAAACCCTTTGTGTTAAACAAACTACACCTCTCTTTTGTACTTCTTACCGAAATTAAATCACAATAATTTTAACAAGATCTAATTATTACAAGCTTGGACTACATATGGGGATTCTAAAATAGCAAGGTGACGCAGAACGGGAAGCGAAAGGCAAGAAGAGAGAGAATGGAGATGAGGAAGAGAGAAAGATGACAGGAAGGAGAGGTATACAGAGATTTAGAGATAATTCAAAGAGTCGGTAAGAAATTATTTCTTTCAAATCATCAAATTGACTACATGAGATATATAAAGGTTATTAGCATCACTCAAACATTAAAACAATAAGAAAATCAATTACAATAACAAAAAATGTAAAATAAAAAATAAGTGATCATAAATGACAATAATGATTTGGCACTAACTGTGATAGTATTGAAATCTGCATGAATATTCTTGAACTTGTATCATTCCGATCACTAGTTAATGACAAAAGGAAAAAAGATGAAATATTACAGCATATATAGTAAATCATCTATGCATATATAAATCTATTATCACTAGTCGACAATGTGGACATAAAGTGATGATGTACATGTTCTGGGCTTCTGGCAATGCCTTCTGCTTTAACTGGTTTTGGCACAACATTTTACAGTACATGCATGTTTCAAGGGCTCATCAATTAATTTCTTCAAGGTCATTTTTATCTGGAGAAGGATTTGTTAATCTAAACATGGTCCACTTCTTCATCCATAAAATGATTAATTATGTGAAATTCTAAATATCATTTGCAATATTGATATTTATTTAACCTAAATGTTTTTATCCGGGGGAGGATCACATTGAATTGAAGGAGTGGAAGGCAATGATATTTGTACAAGAAGAAGAAAAAAATCTCGTATTCCAATAATTAAGCAAGTGGATCCTTTGGTTCGAGAAGAAGGGGCTTATGCAGATTTAATTTGAAGGAATGAGCTAAGTACTAATGAATTGCTTGTCAAATTAATACTCACCATGCACCTAATAAATGATGTGATTATGTATCAAAAAAATAAATAAATGATGTGATTGTTTGGGAATACCGTTTCTATAACGGTACACGTAAGCCAAGATAAAACCATCTTGAAATCTATAAAAACAATCTTAAAATCTATAATAACTATCTTGAAATCGGTAAAATCATCTTAAAATCTGTAAAATAATTCGGAATCTGTAATCTCATTTTTTCCAATATAATTCCCAAACACACAGGAAGTGTGCACTGCATGGCTTCATAATTCAACTAATTAGGGATGTTAATTTTAAACGTGGGACACAACAACAATAATTCTGGCTCACTGTAGAAGATACGATAAGAAAAAAGTTAAGATCTTGGGATCATTCTTCCTTAACTTTTTCTCCATGATTGGACAAGATCATCAATCATGCATTATAATTCTTACTCAATCAACCTAGCTAATCAGAAGTTAAACATATATGTGCGGTACTTAAATAATATGTATATTGTTAACAACTAATTAATAGTTATTGAAATATGGGTCACTCTTAATAGATTAGGCCCAAAATCCATGTGTCGGGTTGAATGCGTAAATAAGCACTTTTGTGAGAATAAATGGAAATTCCCAAAATATAATTTTATAATTCAAAATTCAAATAAAAGAGGCAACAGTTACGCAGAAAGGGTGGAAACGGTTTCTCTTCAAGATGGGCAGTTGTATTCCTTTATTTAATAAAGGATAATGCTTGTGTTCTGAGGAGGCTAAGAGACAGACGTTCAGAAAACCTCTATCCCCTCCTCTTTTCTGTTCTCTGTGTATTTGTTGTGTTTTGTGTTTGGATCCATCATTGTGATCCGAATTCCGCATAGGTATCTGTGGAAATATCTACCCAATCAGGTACGCCCGAAATTCTTCAATAGTATAGGTTTAGTATAGAGTAATTACTAGCTAACATGCATCTTGAGCAATCAGTCACAATAACATGTTTTGATTAGTTGATGGCAAATTTTACTAGAATTACTAATCACAATAAGAAGTTAATTATTTATAACAACACTACCTAGTGCATTGAGTATATTTAATACGATGCTCTGAGGGGAGAAGATAAAGCTATGTGTATGAATTGGTGTGTTTCAATTAAACTTCCATATGGACTCCAAGCTTTTTGAGTGCATTGATGCTATAAAAAAAATTCAGCAAGGCGCGTCCACAAAGTCTTCCCATTTTGTCTAATTAAAATAGAATATCATTATTGCGATTGTACCGGCAATTAATTATTTATTCTGCATAAAGGTTTTGAGCTTTCTGGTTAAACAATCCAGTCATTTAATTTAATACACCAGTCATTGTTTTTTTACTAAAAATAATAAAGAATATTATGTGTGTTCCTCATACATATAGCACTTTATTCATTATTATTAGTTATTATAACATTGTTCGATAAACTTGAAATTTAAAAGAAAGAAAAGAAAAGAAAAGAAACTTAACAAGTTGTAGCACCATATTGAAAGAGCGTTATGACCCTCAAATGAAGAACATATCCGGTGTTCGTTTGGAAACGCAGTATAGAAGTACTTTTACGTAAGTTGAGGTAAATATATGAAGAAGATTATTTCGTTTTACAGAAAAATACTGTTGAACGTGTGTTTGAAAAATTCAAACACTACAATAAACGAGTCTTTTATGATTTTTAAATAAAAAAAATATTCAATATGTAAACAACAGGGTTAAATCTAAGGGAAAAAGGTGATCTCTCATGACACAAAAAACTAAGAAATTAAATATTCGTTGAGAGAGATATTCTTATTTAATGTTTAATAATGTCTCTAACATATCTCAAATATAAAGATATGTGTGTCAATATAAAAAAAAAAAGCAATTCATCCATGTGTAAGACAATGTAGCACTTACACATAATTCGTAGAGACTAGATTTGGTTTTGATATGCGCATGGGCGTTTTTTCATCAAATTTACCTTCAAACAGTAATAGCAATATAGGCAATGCATGGTTATTTTAATGTTGATAATAGCACTCAAGAAACTAGTGAATTAAAAGCACACATAATATTTTTATTAAGATGTAGGCCTCACAAATTTGTTTTGTTTAATCCCACTAAATAAGCTAAAATTTATCAGTACTATATATATGGCTCCACTATAGTACATTGTGCCCTATAGTGATATGGCCATTAAACAGAGTGCTTATTGGCACCACACACCTACTTCCATGCTTGTCTCCCTCATCCTGTAAACAACTCATAAACCACTATCTGCTTATTTAGCTATTTCTTTTAGCATGTGATGTCAAGTGTAAGTTTACACAATTGACATGTCTGATTAGAATAAATGTAAATCTCAAAAGGCATTCAAAAATGTATCTTTCTTTTCAAATATTCCCACTCTTGCATCTCACATTTTATTTGGTTAGATTTGTCTTCTACTACTCACATCATTGTCAGGCTCTCAGTGGAGTGGAATGCCAGATCAATGGGGTCAAATCCAACATTTCATTTGGCATATAAAAACAAAACACATCATAGCCAAAACATTTGATTAGTTTACATTAATTACCTTAATGGAAATCTTAATCACTGTTAATGCTGGGTTTGATGATATCCCGTTGTTTTGTTGTTACTCATTAGTCATTATGATATGTAATTTCGCTTGGACCCAGAAGAAAAAGTTTAACTTTAATTTTAAGGAATCGTTTACTTTCAAACATGGCCTAGGCGCACAATGCCCCGCCATTATTACCTCTAACATTAACACTATAATCTCTCCTTTTCTAGAAGTCAAGATTAAATATGATCAACAGTCTTGTGTGTTGGTGTGCAACAACACAACTGTTTCTGAATCAAACTTCTTTTTTACTTGTAATAAAACATATGATCCAGGGATTAATTAGAGATCAGAAAGGATCATGTGTGTGTGTGTGTCAACACAAACCACCAAGTAGAGAACGGAAATACGATGTATACAGATGACTTCTATGGGAAAAAAAATGTAATTGACCAGCTACAATATAAATTATTAGCTAGTTAATAAACGCTTATAACCCTACAAGACTTGAAATTAAGTAGAAGATTAAGATGGATAGATGGTATGTAAGGACGGATATCGACAAATACTATGTAGACTTGATGAAAAAACTATGAGGGGATTCACTTTCTTCTTAACTAGTCATATAAGGAAGGAAGTGTTGGCCCACCCTCTAAATTATTGAATCAGCTTTTGAGGCGTGGATTTCGTTTTTAATTTCCTCAGAGAAATTTGAGTCATAAGAATAGCGGCACATAATCAAACTTGGACAGTCTTTGACTTGGCCAGAAACTTAAAATAATTTCTTCTGTGCTAGAAATTTTACATAGTGTATGGCATATTCCAAGTGGGAAGCATGCGATAATCAAACTCAATAATGGAGATTCTATCCAGGAGAACGCACTAACTTCAATTCCCCCAAAAAAAACCCCAAAGTGTAAAAAAGACTAATACAAAGAGCATTTTGTGTAACATATATTTCATCAATGCTAATTAATTATCAAGCTTTAATTTTTAATTACAATTAATATTGTAATCCTGAACATGACTCCGATATATATTGATCAACTATAAATTAACCCTGTAAATTCTTCCTCCTCCTCTTCCTCTTAGTTACAGTGAATTCTTGGAACGAAGATGTGTTCGAACGTCAGACAGAAATTAACATTCCTATTTATGGCGAGCCATTGGTCTATCAATATTCAGAGATTTCACCTCATTTAGATCCATTTAAAAAAAGATAAATATTTTTGTTGTAATCATCCTTTATTAATGATGTCTTCAGTAAATGCATATGATATTCTATTTTGACTTATTCTTTCATTAATTTATTCAACACGGCGATTTATTTTCCCTATATTCTTTTCAGCATTAACTCAGTTCATGAATATTATACCATATCTTGTGTGTTCTGCATCACGCCCTTGAAATCCATAGTCAGCTAGTGGGAAGGAAGTAGCTTTCCACTTAAGTTAATTTCTAACTACTCCTTTGATAATTTCCCATATTAAACACTCATCAAACCAAATTAAAAAGAAGGATAATTAAAATGTGCAGCGAGTGAATATTAGGTTGATCACACACACACACACACACACACTAGGCAGCAAAATATTTTGCTATTTTTTGTTTTGTCTGAAAACTACATAGACATGTTCAACCCGCAGGTCTAATATAAATCATGCAATATATTTTCCAAGATTAATACAGTTCAAGTGGTGCCAACATATATAAGGTAGGATTATTTGGCAAGCATGACGGTGGCATGTGTTAGGTTACATCTGTTGGCTGATGAATTTACACCGGCCTGTAATTTATTTTTAAAATAATTGGTGAGTGATAGATAGATGAGCAGTAAGTGGTCCTATTTATATATATCATTTCTCACTTGTGAAAAGTTGTTTGGCTTGCAGGCTGAGAAGGTCCCACCCTCAACTAAGCCTTTCAAATTTCCTGCTATTTCCCCATTCCCATCCTCCTCCTCCTTTAATTTAAAAGCTCCATCTCTCTATTGCCTCATATGATCTCTCTCTTTCTCTACAAACACACACACATACACATGAGTAGGCTTCAGCCACTTGTGATGCAGGTGGATCTATGTCCCTTAATTCACCAAATCTTTCTTTCTTTTTCGCATCATCTTCCTCTTCCTCTTCCTCTTCCTCTCTCTCTGTCTATCCATCATCAATCATCATGTTATATAGAGATGATCAAGGTGCATGCGATGAGCAAGATGGAGAAGCAGGGCACGTGCAATGCTAACTCATAATGGTCCACCACTGAAGGAGGTTCAGTACTTAAGTGCAGTGAGTTAGTATTTCATGTGCCCATCTTCCCCATCATGCCCATGGCACCTTTCTTATGCCGCTTCTCCAAATGCTCAAAGCTGTATGAAACAATCTCTTACTTCAAGGTCAGTCCAAATTACTCTTCTTATCAGTTCTTCATTATCAGCATTTATATATTTAACACGATTGTGAGAAGATTGATTATTGAAAATAATATTAAGAGTACCTTAGTCCGGTATTCGTCAATATATAAACATGACATGCTCATAAGCTAGAGAGGTATATATATTTACCAAATGGTGTATAAACATTAAAGCTCAAAGCTGGATGTTATTTTTATCATCTGGAAAACCCATAGTGTTGCATAACTATCAGATTTGACTATATAAATCTAGCTCCGGTCTTTGAAATCAAGAATATATGTGTATTAATTCTGAAAATAACAAACTTATTAATCCTTCATGTTGTCTCAAACCATCCTTACGTACACAGAGACTTGCATAAACAAGAATTTGTTATTGTTACTTACTATACTGAATTTGATTTGTGCACTCGGACATTTGTAAGCAAAAGTGAGAAATTGAACAATCTGTCAACTAAGTGAATTACTAAATATAACCATGGAAGAACGGTGAGAAGTATCATCCAAGTGGCCAGATTATATAGCAGCTGATGATGGGGAAGGGGAACCTTCTAGTTTTGGGTTCATTTCTCTTATAAAACAATAACCTTAAAAAGCGCGCGCGCGAATATTATGTCTGCAGAAAAATGTCGTTCTCAGCGAAGCACTAGCGGCTGCTGGTATATGACTTGCCTTGCATATATATGATTTTTATAATAATAACTAAAAACGGCAGAGGTGATTTATGAGTCAGATGGTTCATTTATATATATATATATATATATAGACACACTTCACTAAGAAAGCTCACAAAAGTTTATTGTTATGTGCACTTGCATAAAAGTGCCGATCAATGCTTCTGCTGATTTCAATCATGTCTCGTATACCTCTTAAATTTCTCATTCTTGTTCTTCCCATTGAAGTATAAGCTTACTAAAGATTTTGTTGTTGAAATTGAAATATGCGTCATTAATCAGGTAAAAGTGACCGCGAACCACGAGAAATAATCACTTACGATGATGCGCAAAAGTATATGTACGGATCTTCGTTTCTTGCTCCACCTTGTTAGCGTTAAGCGCTGACTCTTCAACACACAATTTCACTTTGTATTTTGTATATATGATGATTAATTATAAATCAATTTGTGTGCCGAATGGAAGAGATTTCTAAGAACATTTTCACTTGACACAAAGCTTAAAACTAACCATTTGAATTTTTGAATACACATCAATGTCCCTAGCTAAGTATCAGCAATTCCTGAAGATAATGTATAAATGAGAGAACCTGGTCATTTTAGTTTGCATATACAGCCATGAGGCTTTGTGAGACAGCTGAACAGGGAGGTTTGGTTCGTGGGACAGGGATAATTAATCTGTGGATTAATTACCGATAATATAATGTTTAATGGGAATTCACACTAATATCTGTTTTTAGCACGTTTTTTGAGAAAAAAAATCTTCTCATCACATACGGGAAATGAGAACCCACTATAGGGACACTCATTTCCATTAAAAACCCGACAATTATTTATGCGTATCTATTATTACTATGTGCTTGTCACATGATGCTTCAGGACGGCTGTACTCTCCTTAATTAATTACTGATTACTAGTAACTCACAATCACATGCATGTGAACCCATGCTTCGATCAACCTTTTCTAATTTCTTCTGTTTTACGCTACCGACGAAGCTGCCTTCTGCCTCATCATAACCGGCTACTCCCTCCTTTACTCATTTCAACCAAACCTCCAATTAATCAAAATTAGTTAATAACCTTTAGTCCTTTTTGAGAAAATCCTTTATAAACACCCTCTGAAATTCTAAAAACCTCATTTACTCTCATGAATGAATAAAGGAGATGACAAATCAATAGCTGCTAGTAAATGAGAAGTTCAGAATTTGAGCAAAAAGAAGGAACTCTCCCTCAAAAATTTTAAAAAACAAATATTAGAATTATAATTCAGCATAGTTTATTGACAACTCTTTTAAAGAGAATGTCAAATAATGTAATAGTTTTGACAAATTTTCTACTCAGTGCCTTTGTTATTCATTTGAGTTAGTTGACAACTTTTCATAACGTATTGACAATTCTATTAAACATAATAACAATAACTTATTTTATCATTTTGAGCACGCCTATGTTATTCCATTGAATTCTGAAAAACAAAATTTCATAATTTACTTTACTAACAACTTTTTCAAAGGGAATGACAAATGATATAATGATTTTAACAACTTTTTCATTTGGATACCTCTGAATTGGTTGATAACTTTTCATAGTGTATTGATAATTCCGTCAAATGTAATGATAACTTATTTTATGCTTCCAAGCATATCTCTATTATGATGCTTATGTTATTCTATTGTATTTTGGAAAACGGATTTTTCTATTGTATTGATAACTTTTACAAATTGACAACTTTTACAAATAGTCTTTTATTATTGACTACTTTTTCGCGTGGGTGCTGTTAAGTTGGTAGATGATTTTTTTCAACGAAAGGTATCCAAAGACTTTTTTTTTAACAGAAAAGATCCTATGTCATTCCTGTAAAAATCCGCAAAAACCCATGAACTTTTGCCGTGTGGGTCCCACAATTATTTTTTATATGGGTCACATCACACCTAATCAACTTAACGAAGATCCCCCTCTCTGAATCTTTCTGAAACACTCTCCCCAGCAACAGCATAGCCCCATCTCATGTTCATCATCAAACCCGCCTGTTGCCAGTGTGATGTCCATCCTCCATGGATAGAGCCTTCCAAGGCCATCGATGAGTTGAAAGATCAAAGTCTTCTAAAGGGTCAAAAAAGTTGAGCGTGAGTAGTAAGCAAGAAAGAGAATGGACAGTTGGGCATAAGAAAACTGGATGGGATCCACACAAATGCGGGTTGGCCCACATTCTCAGTTCTAACTCAACCCTATGTTTCCCCTCATGTCAAACATGATCAACATCTTCTTTCATTATCATTTATTGAGTATTATTGATATTGCAAGGAGTACAGTATAAGGATTTTATTTAATGGTATATATGCTTCTCCAATTTCTATTTATATTGAATAT